>JADBJO010012767.1:22500-29143 GCA_016801955.1 Conus betulinus | reverse complement strand
CACATTTGAACTGGGGGGGGGGGGGGGGGGTAAGCAAGTCAGTCAGGCAAGTAGGCTGGTAATATAGCAGAGGTACAGTAGCTCCAAGAACTGTTGAAAGCACTCTCCCGAGTGTCTTCTCGTTTTAGTTTCTGTTTTTCATTCTCCTGTTCAAAGCTTTCGTATCGTAAACGCGACAATTCGCAGTAGATCAAGCCAATTCACTTTTTTTTTTTTTGCGGATTCTGGGTTGCCCATTTTTTGTAGAACCTTACTACGGTCTGTTTCGTTCGTCGGGACAGTCGGTGACTTTCGTTGTTGAAGAACGTTGTAATCGGTGCACAAAGCTGAACCTTAACCCGTGTGTGGTGATTTCGGACATTCTACAGTCTGTTTGGGTTATAGGTTTTACAGCCAGCTGGACATTCCAATAATACGTGAAGGCCAAAATGGACCTGACAAACATACCAATCGCCCGGTTTTAAAGCTGGTGTGAGAAATTAAACGGCATTGCACTATAATAAGTGTTTGTATGTACTCTCTCTCTCTCTGGATGAGAGAGAGAGAGAGAGAGAGAGAGAGAGAGAGAGAGAGAGAGAGAGTATGTGTGTGTGTGTGTGTGTGTGTGTGTGTGTGCGTGTGTTTTGTTCGTGCGCGCGCGCGTTCTTATTAGTCCGTGCCACAATTAATATCAGATTTAGCCAACACATGTGTCAGCCTATGATCCTGTCGCCACGTTTTCGCTTGGCCTGCGAAGCAGTCAGTTGTTTTTTTTTTACTTGCTTTCTTCCTCACAGATTAAAAAATCAAAATGATTTAGTATTCGAATTTGATAGCGCGCGCCCGATGCGCACCCTCCCCCCACCCTTCCCCACATACACACACACACATACACCATCAATAGATATTTTCTTCTATTTTTTTTTTCAACGTGACGTACCTTACGCCTGTACGTAGCAGGATCTGATTGGTACCTAGCGGTGACGGTGCCCCAGAACGAGGATAGTTATAACATTTGCAACACTTGGATCATTAAGCTTTACATACACCCACATTCGATAATAATTAGCCTAGGCCTATTGCACTGGTGGTGCAAGAGTAAATGGGTCGCCTGGGCACTCAGGAATAAAACAAGTGGTTTAAAACAACGCTACCCCATCCTCTCTCCTACCTTTTTTTCATGACTTCTTCCTCCCCCCCCCCCCCTCACTCTGTTTTCTCTCCCCTTACACAAACGCACACACGCGCACACAGGCCGCCACACTGCTTCTCATCTGCCGCCATCCCAATGCCATTTTCTCTTTTCATATTAGATTCGCATCGTGTCATTCACGGTACGATGGCAAAATGACACTTATCAACACAGATTAACAGACGTAATAGGTAAAAATCTGCCAAATGGGGAGAGAGAGAGAGAGAGAGAGGAGAGAGAGAGGAGAGAGAAGAGGAGAGATGAGAGAGAGAGAGAGAGATTTTACATTGACCATGGACACTGACACTGACACTTTTTCTTTTTTTTATTGGCCATAGCAAAATTAAGTCCTGTTGGCAAGGGATTACAATCACTTCACCAGTTAAATTATGGTAAAAACGTAGCTGAAGAATGTAACAAATATTTCAAAGCTACTGTGGACAATACGCACAGTCGCGCATGTGCACACATACACACGTGCTCACGCACGCGCACTTTAGTGATCAGTTTCCTTCACCATCAAGCTATGAACAATACAGAATAACTGTTGACTGTGGATTCATATCGTCCCAAAATGTTTAGCTCAATGGGTTGTTAATGATATTCTTAAATCGAAAAATCATTAGCATCTGCCATATATTTTGCAAATGATTGGCACACACAGGGTATTTTGTGTTCGTTCTTACTGGACGAGAGCTGTACAGGTCTTTCTTTCTGTGCATGTGACTCACTGAAAAATTGTACATTTTACATGAGGGTATGCGGGACAGTCACAAACAGAATATGCTTCGTCCTCATAGTCGTTTCTCTGTACATGCGGGGCATGCTTTATCGTCATGTACTTCAAACCGTTTTCTGTTTGTGTGGGGCCCAGGATTCTAATTCAGAATTTTGTGAAATTGTATTAAATTCATTTATGTGTAATATCCATAGGATCTTTTTCTGTTTCCAAATTTATTTTAAACGAGAGAAAACCATTAAATACATATGTTGTTTACATCCTTTCATATTATCGTTGACATACCAGAATGCCAATTTGTTTGTAAGAACAAGTAAAACGATTTTCGAATTCAGAAACAAATTGTGCAGTATTGCTTAGTCTCTAATAAAGTCAGACAATACCAACAATCATCTTCTTTCAGTATTTTCTTTGCACATGAAACCAAGTTAAATTTTTTCCACTATCATGTTGTAGCAGAAGCATTGTATACGCCCGACGGCAGAGTCGTAGGTAAATGAAATAATCTTTACCAGTATTTTAATTGATTTGACATAAGTTTCCCCTTTAAACAATGGAGGATATCTTCCACTTCACCATACATCATTTTTGTTTTGATTCATGCAACGGCACCTGCATGATACACTCTACTGCATAAGTATGAACTTTTGTCCTTACACATGGGTGGTTCTTTGAGACCCCCCCCCCCCCCCCCCCCCCCCCCCCCCACCCCCCCCCCCCCCCCCCCCCCCCCCCACCCCCCCCCCCCCCCCCCACCCCCCCCCCCCCCCCCCCCCCCCCCCCCCGCCCGCCACCCCCCCCCCCCCCCCCCCCCCCCCCCCCCCCCCCCCCCCCCCCACCCCCCCCCCCCCCCCCCCCCCCCCCCCCCCCCCCCCCCCCCCCCCCCCCCCCCCCCCCCCCCCCCCCCCCCACCCACGTCAGAATGGGTTTGTATCTGAGTTAAGAATGATTTCCAAAACTCAAAACCACGTTGACTGAATTCGATCTTTCCCATTGTTGTCAATATGTCAATGATCCCTGTCTTTCCCTTTCGACACATTTTCAGCAAGCATCTATTCAAGCTGAATTTTGTAAAGAAAACATCCCAAGATGCTTAAAAGTATTTGTCACTTTAACTTCTAATCCACCGTAAAAACCATCTTTCTTGCTGTGCTAGATGCCCACCATTTCTAGAAAGGATGTATCAGTCTTAATGGGATTCACTGTCAGTTGCAATCTATCTTATACCCTTTTCAAAACGTCTCATTGGCTCTGCAAACCAGCAGGTGTATCTGTAGAAGAACAACATAATCTGCGAAAAGCATTAAACAAATAGCTGAGTAACCCGTGGTAATAACATTTGAACTCCATGCTTCCCTTTCTCTGAAATTTCTACTACAGCTCATTGATGGAAAACTATTAAAAAAAAAAATTAAAGAAAGAAAGAAAGGAGACTGTGTAGGCATCCTTGTTTCATATTCAGTGGACAATTGAAATAATCTTAATAAATATCTATTTCATGAACACATGCAAGGGCAGAGTCATACAATCCTCGTCCAACTGCATGTAACTATTCATACACTCCATTTTCCCTTAAAACCATCCCACAAGACTTTTCTCCTTGCAGAATCAAATGCCTGCAGGAAATCAATAAAGCCAACATACAATTTCATCTTTCTTAGCAAATATTTTGTAAGGAAATCCATAAAAGACAACATAAAATTTTATCTTTTTTTGTTTTTTTTTTTTTAAACAAATGTTTTGTGTAAAGGCACACGAGTGTAAATACGTTTTGCAGTATCCAGATCGAGATCCAGCTTGTTCTTTTCTCATTTTCCTCCTGTCTTTCTGACAAGGCAATTAATCTTTTTATTTTTCATTTTTATTTATTCATTTTTTTTAAAGAAACTGAGAAAAGCATTTTTGCTTTAAAACGCTTGTCAGTGCAGTGGTATTCATCTGGATTGTTACCGTCTCTTTCTTGTGAAGAAGAATTATGGATGAGGGAAAGATTCTTTATCGAAAATTTAGTAAAAACAAAACTTCCATGAAATCAATAACAACTGAGTTTTGAACACTTCACAAAATCACTTTTTTTTTGTCGATCCAGCGATTTTGCCACATGTATCATGACTTATGCTTATTACCTCATCTCATGCTATCATTATATAATAGCTCTTCTGTACATCGACCTTCATTGCCTACATTTAAGTCTTCTGAGTCGTTTTTAAAACCATTATATAATTTATAAAAGTGTATGGTATCGCGCGCGCGCGCGCGAGTATGGTTGTGTGTGTGTGTGTGTGTGTGTGTGTGTGTGTGTGTGTGCGTGCGTGCGTGCGTGCGTGCGTGCGTGCGTGTGTTATGCAGGCAGGCACGCACGCATGCATGCATGCACACATGCACGTGCCCGCGCACGGGCACACACACGCACACCCCCCTCCCCCCCCACCCCTCCCTCCCCCTCCCCCACCTTTAAGCGCGTATTCGTCCATTTACGTATATGTTTTTCAAATGTCATTGCCTATACGTATTTATTTGTCTTTCATTTGATGTCATCAGTCCTGAAGATGGTCTATGACCGAAAGGTCGAATATTTTTTCTTCTTTTTTTTCTTCTATTGTTGAATATTCTGAGCATGTAGTTTGTATTGCTGAGATAGAAGATCAGCAGTCAAAATCATTTGTATTACTCATGCGATAGGCTTTGCACTACTATCGTCAGCTTATTAAAGCGCCATCAAAATGTCCGGATATTTGTTTCAGTGAGCTACGAATACAACCACAGAGTGACAACACCATGAACCTGCCAGAGCCTATTCCCAACCCCGAGATCAAGTTTACTCAGGTCAGTTCGTTAGGACATGCTTCGGTGGCTTTGGTTGCTTCGTGGGTTGTGTGGGTAACTCCTTGCCAGATGGGCTGGCCGGTCGGTCGGTGGTTGGTTGGGGGGGGACTGGCTTACGCAGTACTAATAGGCTTGGTTGCTCCGTTGGTCGGATGGTTGGTCGTTTGACTGATGTTGTCTGAACAAATCTTAATAAATGTTAGCGAACCGCCCAGAGAAACGTGGACAAAACGAGTCACAAGACAAAACACAACGTGTTTCGGCCTCTTAGGTCTTCTTCAGGTGAGACACAGACAAATAAAATAACGAAAAATCACTTCGCTTTGATCGCTCCAGATCACTTCAGAGTTCAGCGCAAGGAAGAAGGCCGAAGCGATCTGAAGCGATCAAAGCTAAGTGAATTTTCGTTATTTCATTTGTCTGTGTCTCACCCGAAGACCTGAAAGGTCGAAACGCGTTGTGTTTTGTCTTGTGACTCGTTTGTCCACGTTTCTCTGGGCGGTTTGCTAACATTTATTTAAGATTTGTTTGGATTTCCGCCCGCAGTCGTCTCACTTTTCAACCTGATATTGTCTGTTTCGACTATGACTGTGACAAAGTTATCAGTACGTCATTACAGTAGTTCAATGGCCGTGCTATAGTGTAACTGCAGTTGTTGTTGTTGTTGTTGTTTTCTACAATAACTGTGTCAGTGTGTGACTGCAACTGTTCATCAACAAACGATTGTGTCAGAGTGTGACTGCAGTTGTTCGTACAACAATGACTATATTAATATGTTGCAGCTGTTCATACAGCAACTGTGTCCATGTGTGACTGCGGTTCTTCATGTAGCAATAATTGTGTCAGTGTGTGCAGTTGTTCATACAATGACTGTGTCAATGTATGACTGCAGCTGTTCATACAACGACGACTGTGTAAGTGTGCGCAGTTGTTCGTACAACAGTTGTGTCGTAGTATGACTGCAGTTGTTCGTACAACCATGACTGTGTCAGTGTGTAGTTGTTCATACAAACAACGGTGTCAGTGTGTGACTGCATTGCTCACACAACAACGACTGTGTCAGTGTGTGCAGTTGTTCACACAACAGCCGTGTCAGTGAATGGCTGCAGTTCAACATACAACGATGACTCTGTCAGTGTGTGCAGTTGTCCTTGCAACGACTGTGCCAATGTGTAACTGCAGTTGTTCGTGAAACAATGCCGGTGCCAATGTGTAGAGTTGTTCATACATTTGTGTCAATGCATGACTGCAGTTGCTCATAAACAATAACTGTGTCAGTGGGTGCAGTTGTTCATACAACAACTGTGTCAATGTACGACTGCGGTTGTAAAATCAACGGCGTGTCAGTGTGTGCAGTTCTTCATTCAACAACTCTGTCAATGTGTGACTGCATTTGCTCATACAACAGTGACCGTGTCAGAGTGTCACTTCTGTGCCAAACAACGACTGTCTCGGTGTGCCGCTATTGTCATTCCAGCAACAATGACTGTGTCAGTGTGTCATTGCTGTTGTTCCTCGACATTAACCGTATCTGTGTCTCACTGCAGCTGTTTCTTTTTCTTTTTTTTTTACACTAACTGTGTCAATTTGTCACGCTGTTGTTTCTACAACAATGAATGTGTCACTGTGTCACAAAGGGGATACATACAACACAATAACTATGTCAGTGCGTCACTGTCGTTGTTCTTAAAACAATGACAGTGTCATTGTGTCACTACACGTTCACCTACAACAATGACTGTGTCAGGGATGCCATTTTGTTTTCTCTCTACAACACTGGCTGTGTCAGAGAGTGACAGCAGTTGAGCTTTCTTCGAAGAATGTGTCAGTAGTGTATGTCACTATTCCTCTACACAACAGTGACTGTGTCACAGTGCCTCTGCAGTTCTTTCTACAGCAAAGACTGT
>JADBJO010012767.1:12500-15000 GCA_016801955.1 Conus betulinus | reverse complement strand
ACGGACACGCTTGCACACAAACGCACGCACAAGCGTGTGTCAGTACACACTTACAAGGCGAACAAACGAGCACGCTTGTAAACATGCAAACGCGCGCGCGCATACACAGATACACACACACACACACACACACACACACACACACACACACACACACACACACACACACACACACACACCACACATACACACAGGCGCGTGCGTACGCACGAACATATGCATGCACGCACACACGCATGCACACAACACACACACACACACACACACATAGACACACACGCGCACGTACACACATGCACACACACATACACACATGCACAAACACACATACACACAAACACACACACAAACACACGCGTGCGCGCGCGCGCGCACGTATGTATGCACGCACGCAGAGGCACACAGACGCAGACAGACAGACAATTAGATAGACACATAGACCAACACACAGACACACAGACACACACACACACACACACACACGCGCGCGCGCGCGCGCACGCACACGCACGTACGTACGCACGCATGCACGCGCGCGTGCGCGCGCGCACACACACACACACACACACACACACACATACTCACAAACACCAAAGTATGCACACATGCACTTGTCTTGTCATATGCTTCTTGCACCTTCTCTTCAAAACAAGGAGGGAGGGGGGGGGGGGGGGGGGGGGGGGGGTAGCGTTTTGTTCTGTGGTAGACGCTTGTGGATCTCTCCATCCTTCTCTCACCAGTCATGGGCAACATGCTAGAGTTCGTAACGGCTCCTGTCTTTAACGATGCAACAGTCAGCGTGGTCTCCTGCCTGCCCCCGGAGCGCCTGCGGTGCTTGTACATCCTGTTCAGAACCAGCATTTGACAGAGAGTCAACATGAGACGCATGCCAGTTCCAGACGTCTTAAGAATGAATGCTTGATGGCTGTTTTGCCAGCGTTTGTGTTGACTTGCTGCTACAAAAAAAGGATGTCTTTTCCGTTAGAACTGCCCAGTGATGTACACGCTTGCAGACTGGACTGTTTTGAGTCTTTTCGTTTGCTGGGAGGGTGTATGAAGTATGAAGGAGGATGCTTTAAGAGTTGATTATGTGGTATAGTTTGTGTTTAGTGTGTGTGTGTGTGTGTGTGTGTGTGTGTGTGGTGTGTGTGTGTGTGTGTGTGTTGTGTGTGTTGTGGTGTGTGTGTGTGTGTGTGTGTGTGTGTGTGTGTGTGTGTGTGTGTGTGTGCCTTCGCGTGCGTGCATGCACGTACGCGCGTGCGCGCGTGTGTGTTTGTGTGTGCATGCGCACGTATTTGTGCTTATGTTAACGCATACGTATATTTTGTGTGTGTGCATGTGTTTGAATGCGAGCGTGCGTGTGTGCGTGTGTGTGTGTGTGTGTGTGTGTGTGTGTGTGTGTGTGTGTGTGCGTGCGTGCGTGCGTGCGTGCATGCGTGCGTGCGCGTGCGTACGTGTATGCGTGTGTGTGTGTGTGTGTGTGTGTGTGTGTGTGTGTGTGTGTGTGTGTGAACGTGCGTGTGCACGTGTGTGTTGCAGACGGGGTTCCCTCCGGGTGTGGTGTCGGTGTTGGCTGGCTACGGGCCGACTGCTGGAGCCGCCCTCACCGCTCACCCTGACGTGGACAAAAGTGGCCTTCACTGGTTCCACTGAGGTAGGTGGGTGCTAAAACAGTGTTGACAAAGTGGCGGTTCCACTGAGGTGGGTGGCTGTTGACATTGTGTTGTAATAGTGGCGGCTCCACTGAGGAGGGTGGCTGTTGACGTTGTGTTGACAAAGTGGCGGTTCCACTGGGGTGGGTGGGTGTTGACATTGTGTTGTAATAGTGGCGGCTCCACTGAGGTGGGTGGCTGTTGACGTTGTGTTGACAAAGTGGCGGTTCCACTGGGGTGGTGGGTGTTGACATTGTGTTGACAAAGTGGCGGCTCCACTGAGGTGGGTGGCTGTTGACATTGTGTTGACAAAGTGGCGGTTCCACTGGGGTGGGTGGCTGTTGACATTGTGTTTGACAAAGTGGCGGCTCCACTGAGGTGGGTGGCTGTTGACATTGTGTTGACAAAGTGGCGGTTCCACTGGGGTGGGTGGGTGTTGACATTGTATTGTAATAGTGGTGGCTCCACTGAGGTGGGTGGCTGTTGACGTTGTGTTGACAAAGTGGCGGTTCCACTAAAGTGGGTGGGTGTTGACATTGTGTTGTAATAGTGGCGGCTCCACTGAGGTGGGTGGCTGTTGACATTGTGTTGACAAAGTGGCGGTTCCACTGGGGTGGGTGGGTGTTGATATTGTGTTTACAAAGTGGCGGTTCCACCGGGTGGGTGGGTGTTGACATTGTGTTGACAAAGTGGCGGTTCCACTGGGGTGGGTGGGTGTTGATATTGTGTTTACAAAGTGGCGGTTCCACCGGGGTGGGTGGGTGTTGACATTGTGTTGACAAAGTGGCCGTCACTATCTCCACTGAGGTGGGTGGGTGTTGACATTGTATTGTAATAGTGGTGGCTCC
>JADBJO010012767.1:0-7500 GCA_016801955.1 Conus betulinus | reverse complement strand
TGTGCTGCAGTGCATTACGTTGCTTTGTGTTACGTCATATTGCGTTGCTGTATGTGGCATCATTCTGCAGTGCAGCACATTGCATTGACTCGCATTTCAACGCTCTGCGCTTACTGCATTGTTAGTGTGTTTATATCATACAGACCTGTTTATTTATACGATTTAGTCGTATTTGCACATATGTCTGGCCAAAAACGATGAATTCGACCAACTAGGGGAGAGAGAGAGAGAGAGAGAGAGAGAGAGAGAGAGAGAGAGAGAGAGAGAGAGAGAGAGAGAGAGAAGAGAGAACTTCGGAAAAGAAAAAGAATTCTGGAGTTGAGGTTCTTGAGCAGTAACTGCACTTGCGGTAAGTAAACATTGCAGCGGGCTATGACCAAAGAGCGACAACTCTCCTTGCTAAGTCCCGCAAGCGAAAGTGTGTGGGGACTGTGCTTCTTCGCGACAGCATGCCCTGAAACATCGGGGGGGGGGGGGGGAAGGGGTGGAATGGAAGGGAAAAAAAAAGAAAAGAAAAAAAAGGAAGAAAGAAAAAGGAAAAGAAAAGAAAAGAAAAAAAAAAAAAAAAAAGAAAGAAGCGGCGAAAGAGCATGACTTTCTGCCAGAGTATGCTGATGAATCTGTAATTTGTTTTTAGAAAGAGCTTACGTTTACCATAGATTAGGTGCTTATTACCCGGAGGAAGCCGCCGCAGTGTGATGAAAGGTGAAGGTAAAAGATGATGTGTTGCATGGCGCTGTGTTACACTGAATTGCATCACATGACATCAAGTTGGCATCGCACTGCCTTACATTGTGTTCACTGTAACATCCTCCTCGTTCTCCTCGTCCTCCTCCTCCACCTCCCCCCCCCCCCAATTCTAATTCTGCGTTGACTTCATCTTCTTCCTCCTTCTCCTCTTTCTCCTCCTGCTCCTGCACCTCCTCCTCCTCCCCCCCCCCCCCCCCCCCATTTACGCCTCTTCTTCTTCTTCTTCGTCTGCTTCTTCTTCTTCTTCTTTCTTCGTCTTCTTCTTCTTCTTCTTCTTCTTCCTATGGTTTGGTGGGGCAGGAGGTGGTGGGTGGGTGGTTGGGTAGAGAAAAGCTGTGACCACTTGTCTCAGGATCTTTGGGATGTGTTGTTCTGTGGGCAGATCTTTGGCCCAGTCCAGCAGCTGCTCAAGTTCCCGCACTCTGGAGGAGGCCATTGAGCGGGCCACAACACCAACTACGGCCTGGGCGCCGGCATCTTCACCAAGGACATCGATGCCGCCCTCACCTGTGCCAGCAGCATCCGCGCCGGCACTGTCTGGTCAGAGAGAGAGAGAGAGAGAGAGAGAGAGAGAGAGAGAGAGAGAGAGCGAGCGTGTGTGTATAAATGCGTGCGGTCAGTGTGTGAGTGTGTGTGTGTGTGTGTGTGGGTGTGTGTGTGTGTGTGTGCGTGCGTGTGGGTATGTTGTGTAAGGATGACCATAGAGAGAGAGAGAGAGAGAGAGACGAGAAGAGAGGAGAGAGAGAGAGAGGATTGTGTGTGTATACACAAGCGCGCGCGTGTGTTATGAAAGTAAACGTGCGGCCAGTGTGTGTGTGTGTGGTGTGTGTGTGTGTTGTGTGTGTGTGTCTGTGTCTGTGTACCCCTCGCCTGACTAACATTGCTAGAGTTACTGCATTACGGTTGAACTGTATACAACGCCATCACCCCACAAGGACCTTTCGGAGGATTCAAGATGTCCGGCATTGGCCGAGAAATGTTAGTGCCCCATGCCGCCTCGCCACTCCCGGACACATGGCCCTGTGTCTGTCTGTATCCGTCCTGTCCCCTGTCTCATCCACACGCATCCCCCCCCCCCACACACACACACATACACGCACGCACGCCAAGCACGCACGTATGCACGCACACACACACACACACACACACACGCACCCGCACAACACACACACTAACACAAAGCCAACACACACCACACACACACCCACACACAAAGTGTGCATGATTTAGCACAAGCCAACTGGTAATAGGTGTAAAGGGCAGTTCATACACAGATGCATGTTAATGTAATCATTGGCTTGTTAAAGTGGAGGGTCGAGTTAATTTAAAAGCACAAATATGACTAGTATGCCATAATCTGCACTTGTACTTGAATGAGTTTTGATAAGTCTTTTTGTTACAAATAAAAAGGCTTAGAAATTTGGGTGCAGTGCAGATTCATGTTTTCATTTCGCCCTCTTTTTATTAAAATTTCCTTTCTGTTTTTTTCACGAATCAGAGTTCCAGATATTGCACATTTTATTTGTCATGTATCTTTTTGGAAATGTGCAGCAAGCATTTGTCGACTTAAGAATGGAAAATAGCAATCACATGAATCAATGCTTAGATTCTATTGTGCATGTAAGTTACTGTAACTACAGCAGATCAAAGTGTGCTGCACAAGCCTGCAGATCCTTTACTGGGTTTCCCCAGTAAGTGTAGAATCGAAAAAATTTCTTAAGATGGCCAAACATACATAGCCTCCCTCAGTAGCGCATTAAGGGTTCCTGAATTATTTTTTATGTAGTTTACCATGAGATCATAAAATTTTGGAAGATTAAGTGTAGGAAGTTTATCAATAACTGCGAGCAAAAAAGGGTGTAAATTAGCAATTTATCAGAAAGTAAAGCTCTTTCATTTGTAATAATTCTTCTGTTACTATAATGTGCATCTGTCTCTGGATGGATAATGTTCATTGATCACTACTGACTGTGTGTTTTAGTATGCCATTCAGTTGTTTTTTTTTTTTTTTTTCTTTTCCTTTTTCTTCTAAAGCTTTGATTTTTGAATGTATTTGATATTCACCCAGACTGACTGATTTTTGGAAGTGCCCTGCAAATCGTTGCGGAGAGTGGGATGAAACCATTCGCAGATCTATCCAGGTATGTGAACTGATTAAATGCAAGGTTTTTTTTTTTTTTTTTTTTTTTTTTTTTTTACTTTTTAAATATACTTGTCAGGAAAGTTGACCACATATGATTCATGTTCATGGTTTCTGGTCAAATGTACCAGATCTTCCGAACCACCATGGTAAAATGATAGTTGATAACAGCTTTTGTTTGTTAGGGTTTTTTTTGTTTTTGTTTTTTTTTTTTGTTTTTTTATCACAGATAGTTGATAGCCACTTTTTTTAATATCACAGATTCAATATTGTCATTAAGGGAAAGTATAGGTTGGAATAGGTCTTAGAATATTGTATTGTAAACAAAATACGTCTTTGAGCTGGGCATGCTTTGTCGAGTAGTCTCTAAATCTGTTTGACAGGTGAAGTCAGAAAGTTATCACACACATTTGGTTACCTATTATATGCCCTTGATTCGGACTTGCTCTGCCAGAATTAACTTTTAAGAGTAATTACTGAATTTACTACACATTTTGCACAGTGCATGCAAACACAAAATGTATGCAATAATATTGCAATGACTTTCATTCAGACATACACTTTTCTTAATCATGTTAAAAACATTTCTGTTTGGTGACACTATCACAAATCATTTCATAGTGTTTTTTATTGGTGCTTTTCACTGTAGATTATAACTGGTATACAAGAGAAATTTGGATTTCGTATTCATGATTTTTTTTTTTTCTGTTCAGCTATTTCTTGATGATTGGGAGGGTTTTTTTTTTTTTTTTTTTTTTTTTTTTTCTCCAATTTTAGTTATCAAGTCTATAGTTTTATCATTGTGAGTGCCTGATGGCACAACTTGTTTTTCATTGGAAAATGTATAGCTTTGTGTATGATTGAATTTGCAGATCTGGCAGCTTTGTAGAGACAGCTGTTGACATTTGGGATCATGTCTGTGATCATGTATTTGAAGCCAGTATAAACAGGTTTAAAAAAAAAAAAAAAAAAGGCAAAATGATGCTGTGTTTATTAATACATCTCATCATAGCTTTCTCTTCTCAGCCATCAAAGAACATATTTGTTAGCAGAATATTGTTCAAAGATTGTTTATTACCTGGCATGACCATGTTCAAACTAGCTTCTGTAAATTTCTTGAAAATATGTGACCTGTCACCTCGAAAGATACATACAGTGTAATACTGGGGAATTAATATTATGTTGTTTAGAAACCTCCAGGAAAGTCTCAGCCCCCTGACATGGTTGTCATGTCTGAAGATTTCTCAACATCAAGTAATGCACTCGGAGGCAATGTTTGATCACGAAGATTGGCAATTTTGAAAATTGGGGCTAAAGTTAGTTGGCTGTAGTACGCCCTGACTCTGATCATCTTTTGACTCGGATCATCTTTTTTTTTGTTTTCAAGGTGTTCTTGAAGGTGTTAGAGAAAAAAATAGACATCTGTTAGTGGATGATGGAAATTATCATAGTTACTAAGTTAGACTTGAAGAAAGCATGACTTCGAGAAATACAAAGATAGTTTTATTTAATTTTAAACATAGAAAAGATGTAAAAGAAAAAAAATCATTAGGATGTCTTAGCGTGTGCAAAATCATTAGTGTGACTAAATGTATCTTTCATCGTGGTGGGCCACGTATATGTTTTTTTTTTGTTTCTTTGTTGTTGTTTTTTTTTGGTGGTACTGTTGCAGTAATTACAATCCAAGCTGGTGTCATCGAAGCTGAAGGCAGTGAAGAAGTTTTAACTAATGTAAACCTGTCTGCTAAGAGTTGTGCAGTTGTGACTTTCTCCCCTTGAATACCTGTGTTCCTGGACCATGTTCGATTGTAAAGCCTAGATTTACCCCCCAGTGATGACCGCTTCCCCATTAACCCTTTCTAGTTCACAGCCAGAGCAGTCTCTTCTGTGTTGCCGGGAGAGAAAAAAATTTCACATAGTTATAATCATTCTGTGGCATACTAACATTTTTATGATTTCAGAAAAAAAAAATTTGGTGTTTTTACTTGTCTTCAGTCCGCAATGCTACAGCAGAGACACATTTATGTCCCAAGACTTTTGAAACTTTCACACATCGGCAATCATTTTCAAACTGTTCAAAGTTTGGTTAATGTCACAGTGCATGCAAGTAAAGAGCGGTAGTCATGTTTGTGGTAAAGCCATTTTGGGGAGTTACAGTGTTTGTCACACTGCCATTGTAGAAAGATGTTTGATTTTTCAATCAGATCGATGAGTACATGCTTTGATGATGTTGACATTGGACTTGTACTATCAGTGTCATCAGGATTTTCTGACAATTGTCAGTGCGGGTAGAACTTTTTTGACAATGACTAGATCCCTCAAATTGTGAATCCATCAAAATCAGTTCAAGAAACCACGGGAATCTGGTAAAGAACCTGTTTGGCAGTCACCTCCTTTGTATAGTCATGCCAATAGTCAGGGGGGTGGGGGCGGGGGGGCAGTTTGTGGCTGAAAAATCACTCTAAATTACACAGTGAAATTCATTTGTCATATCGTCTTGAAAATCTGTTATTCAACCTTATTTTAAAGGGTTTCTGAAGGTCATATCAGAAACTTCCAATTTGTCAAAAACAAATGTTAGCTTATAATAGTTTGACACCCGTATCCTTCCATCCCACCTCTATGACCTGCGCTTTGATACCACTGGCTTCGACAGTACCTTTTTTTTTTTCTTGATTTTTTTTTTTTTTTTTTTTTTTTTTTTTTTTTTTAGTAGTTCTGTAGAAAGAAGTACCACCTTCCTGTAATCTGTAACAATAAGCAATCATGATTCTGGCTTTCAAGTCGCCTTCCTCTACCCCACCACCCTACCCTTCTTCCATAATTGTTGGTGCCACGTGTTGTTGGTTTTTCAGTCTTTCACCATCTTTGTATGTAAATTGTAAGTTATGAGTGTTCACAGAACTTGACGATAAGTGAAGTCAAACTGTTATTTTCAGACAGTTCGGGTTGCAATATGGAACTGGAAGAGAGTAATATTGTGTGGTCTGACCCTAGTATGCCTTATCTGACTACTACTGTCGTGGGGTATTATGAACGACATGTCATTTGGACTGTGATCTTTGTTGTAGCGTGCATCTTTATACGATCCAATTTTTTTTCCCCCCAAGAGAAATGTTTGGTAGAATATGGGGGGAATTCTCTTAAGTGATGGTTTGACCATGGCATTCTGGGCACCTGGGGGTCAAAATAGCCATGAGCAATGGACAAAAAAAACAGGAGGTAGAGAGATTCCCTCCGTAATTCCCACCCATCTTTTTACCCTCCATGACCCCCTTTCCAGTACTTTCTTTACATAATCTTTTTTTTTTTTTTTTTAATTCATTCTAGAAAGGTGTCCATGTTTATGGGAGCAGCTGTTTTGAATAACTTAAATGTCAGTTGTTGTTGTTGTTGTTTGTTTTTTTTTTTACAACAGGTTTTGTTTCCATCTGAGTTTAATCATTTGTACCCATGGAAGTGTGGTTGGCAGTTTTAGATGAGTCTGAATCAGGTTTTAAGTCGTCTTGAGTTTGCAGGGGAGAGAACTTTCCTCTGGTCGAGTTTGACTCGAGAGACCAGTGTTATTGAAACTTTGCACAAAAGAACTGTGCCATGAGATGACCGTCTGAAGTTGACACTTCTCCGAACATGGTCCCCAGCAACAGCTAACTCATGAACTATGTGATCTGTTTGCAAATTCAAAATCTATTGGCAGATTACTCTGTATACACCTGCTACCATTCTTACCCCCATGCAAAAAAAGAAGAAAAAAATCTGTACCGTTCTGTGATACCGCTTCCCTTTATCCTGTTTCCTCCTCAGTGAGTATCACCCTGTACAGTGAAGGAAGGTAACAAGATTGCAATCAAAAACACGGATTTTGAATGATGCGATTTGCTGTTTGCCTCTACGCAAGCATGTGATACCAGATGTCAGTGCCTGTTCTGGAGAACTCTGTTGGTTGCCTGTAACTGTTGAACTCGGGATAGCACTCTTGATAGCTGGCACCAGAAATGGGAGACTTGTACTCTGTGTTAATTTAAAAAAAAAAAAAAAAAAAAAAACCCTCAAAATACATCCAGTTTGGGGAAAGTTCAGTTGATGTGGCCTACAGTCATTGTTGGCTCAGAGAATACGAGATTAATGTTTTGTAGAACTCGACCTGTATGAAAACAACTGTCTTTCATGTTCTGGGTTTATTGTTGATGTTGATTGTTCATATTCATGAGGAAGAGTATCTGGTATGGTGAAGTAGTGATTTGCATATCCTTTCTCATTACTGGGCCTTTTTTTTATGTTGAAAGTAATAAGGTTTGTGTTCATTCTCTGATTTGATGACATTCGGCCTTTTTTGTTATGCAGAGTATAGCTTTGTTTTGTAAGCAATTTGAGGGTGGAAAAGAAAAGAGAAAGTTGTATCTTTAGATCTCCCAAAGATTTGAAAGAAACTTTTTCCCACTTGAGATTCTTCCATCAGGATATCAGGGGGCACGGTACAAATAGTATTCCATATGAAGGATTGGCATGAGTAATTTCCTTTTTTTTGTGGGTAAGTATGTCCTTTATTCTCTCCTTTAGATTTTCTGCTTTTGTGGCGCTTTCTCTTGTTTGTGCTCGAGAACATACCA
>JADBJO010012766.1:0-56031 GCA_016801955.1 Conus betulinus | reverse complement strand
ACAGTTACTGACAAGGGGCTGGGGAGTAGCTGATCCCAATTCAGTCATGAAGATGCATTGTCCTGGTTTTCATGCGGGATGGTACCAGGCTCATGGACGCCATATTATGGCCATCCATTATCCTTCCCCAGCATGGCAGCTCTCCTGGGATGACCATTTATTTCTGCCAGTATTTAAAAACTTTCATGGCCACCAAAAACTACTAAACAGGAGAGAAGAAAACTGGGTTTTGACCTTCAAGCGACACAGACTCAGACTCAGACACAGAAGCTGTTGCAAAGGGGCTGAAAGGTCTTGTAGGCGCATGGCCGAAATCAGTGAAGAGGTTGAGGGATGGTTCCCTGCTCGTGCAGGTTGACCGAAAAGTCCACTTGGAGAACTTATTAAAGTCAGCAAGTCTTGTGAATAACCCAATCCAGGTGTCCCCTCACAAAAGTCTAAACTCCTCAAAAGGTGTCATCCATTACCGAGAGTTGTTTGAGATATCTGAGGGAGAAATAAAGGCTGATTTGGCTGATCAAGGAGTGGTAGAAGTCAGGAGGGCGACTTTTCAAAAAGGTGCAGAGAGAACACTGACAAATACTCTGTTCCTCACCTTTGCCAAACCGACTCTTTCAGAGTCTATAAAGGTGGGATACCTGAGAGTAAAAGTAGCCCTCAGTGAACCATCCCCACTAAGGTGCTTCAGATGTCAGCGATTTGGACATGTTAAGGAGAAATGCCAGGGAGAGGAGATGTGTGCCACCTGCGGTAAAGCAGTTCATGAGGGCAGATGTGAATCCACGAAATGCGTGAACTGTGGTGACCACCCTTCTTCTTCTTCAAAGACTGCCCTGCTTGGCGAGTAGAAAGCGAAATCCAGCGTGTTAAAAAAGAAAAGAGATTTTGTTCTTCGAAGCCAAAGAGTTGGTGCAGGAGCAGAAGGGAAACCCACTCCTTTTTTTGAGACGTTAAAAAAATTACTCGGAGCACCTTAGGTGGATAGACCCATGTGGTCTTGAGCCGCTGAATGTCTTCCAGCTTTGAATATGTCGCGGTTGGTGGGGACCTCAAACCCACCAAAGAATGCACTTCCAGTGCATCCACTAAGCCTGCAGCTGTGCGGGCTGCCCAGCAAGGGTTTGCCCCGAGATAGCTCCTAAGCTGAGACCACCTCCCAAAGAAGGCTCCCTGACAGTGGCTTTGACCAAGTTTTTTCACCTGACAGGTTGAAAAAGCGGAGCTCTAACTGCAGAATGCGTTTTAAGCTCTGTATGATGAAGAGGAAGAGGACATAGTCATGGATGATTAAAGTCCCTCAACCAAAATGGAAACAGTCTTACAGGGAACTGTATTCCAGTTTTGCAGGGAACTGTATTCCAATTATGAAGAGTTGCAGCTTTTATGCCATGAAGCTAGGCCTGTGCTAGTTTCACTGCAAGAAATGCTTCTAAGGTCTGACAAAAACTTTCCCACTTTCTGGCTTCAGCTTCCTAAATCAACCTGCACAAACATGCGTTACTGGTGGTGTAGCCTTATTCATTCACAACTCTGTTTTGTATAGCCCAGTTGCTGTCCAGATTACGTTTCAGGCAGTGGCAGCTCGGGTTACTCTTCACAAAATAATAACTGTCTGTAGCTTGCATCTGTCTCCAAATATCTGTGTGACCAAACGGGACTAATTTCGCTCTTGGAGCAGCTTCCTAGACCCTTCCTGCTATTAGGTGATCTTTCTTTCTTTCTGCATACACAGGCTGATACTCATGCGGACACTACGTGTATAGACAGGCAGTGAAGTTTTGTGTTTTTTATCCTGCCATTAAGGCAGCCATGCTCCATCTTCAGGGAAGGTGCATGCTATCCATGTTACGTGTCATCCATACCAACGGCCAAACTGGCCTTCTCTTCCGAAAATTGGAGATGGGATTTTACGTGTTTGCAAGGTGTTGTGCGTGTGTGTTACACACAGAACCTCAGTTTATAGTCTCATTCGAAGGACTGTATGGGGAGTGGAGTCAGAACCAATGTTAACTCCGAGGGAAAAATCCCCCTGTACCGAAGTTTGAACCCACGACCCAGGATCACGAGTCCGGCGCTCTACCAACTCAGCTATTCCGGCCTCCTATTAGGTGATCTGAATGGTCTCTCTCCTCTATGGGGAAGTGAAAGATCTCCTCTGCTTTTAGAGGAAGTGTTTTCAGTGCTTGAATTGTGTGTCTTGAATGGGAAATCGCATCTTACTTTCACTCCGCTAATGGCACCACATCTTGTCTGGATCTTTCTGTTTGTGACCCTTCCTTGTTTCTGGATTTTGTTTGGAAGGTTGATAAGGTCCTATATTGTAGCGACCACTTTCCTATGTTGCTTCGGTATACAAATGCAGCGAGTGAGTCCTTACCAGAAAGCCTCAGTTGTAACAAAGCAGATTGGGACCTCTTTGCCACTAAGTTTCTTAATAATCTGGAAGAGGACAAGTTCCAGCAAAGTGAAGATCTGGCAGGAAGTTTTTCAGATTCCATACTGAATTGCACAAAGTCAACCATTCCCACATCTTCCAAGAAGCCCCAAATGCCAAAAGTTCCTTGGTTCAACTCTGAATGCAAGGAAATTAACAAAGCCCGCAAAAGAGCTCAATGTTGGGGTCTCCGCAGACCACTGATGCCCAACGTCCGAGCGCATCAGAAACTGAGAGCAAATTCAAACACATTTATAAAACCAGTAAACGTTTTATCTTGGAAACAATTTTGGTCAACATCGAAGAAGAAAGTGTGGAAAATCATCAAGAAAATTAAAGGGAAGAACACCTGCCCCCACTGTGAACCATCTCAAGTTTTCTGACTCTCTTAATACTTTCCAGATGGGCAAGGCAAAGCAACGTCGCTTCCCTGCAGGCGTGTGCACCGCACATGCTTACAACCATTTCAGACGCGCAATTTTTGCACTCTTTAAATTTTATTTTATGTCTCCTAATATAAACCTAACAAGTGATTGTTATATATCAACGGAAAAGGGTAAAGCGCAAACTTTCTAATGAGCATAGAATTAGATGCATTTTGGGTAAAATAGCAACGCTACTGTTACAAGAACAACATAAGTAAAACATAGGAGAACACAATCTTGTTTATGTTTGTTTTGGTTAGTATGACAACAGCAAATGAGGAAGAAAAGGGACATAAAACTTCGCTCTTACTTTGAACAGATGCAGAGAAAGCCTGAGGTATTCAATACGTGTAATCCAATTGATTTTTTTTTTTTTTTTAAAGGAAATTAAATCATTGCACACAGGTACACACTTTTCATTGCTTTGGCTTCAGATGATAAGACATATAAAACTATTAAATACACAGAGCAAATAAATCAAGTTCAGATTCTTTTTGATAAACTTGTACACCTTTACCCCCCTCATTTTCTGAACTACTTTAGTGAACCAGTTCTAAAACCACATGTCATTCTCCTTCTGCCCAATATGTTGGTGAAGCAGGAAATTCCACACATGCCTTCCTAGTGCCAGACAGGTCTCTTTGTTTGGACTAAACTGGGGTCACAAAGGTCATCGCTAGTGCATGTAATTACCTTCCAGTGGCTAGAATCCTGTTCTAAATATTTATGGCAGCTGCATCTCCTAGACGGTAGATGTCTGGGCAGTACCGCAGTGCTGCCGTCACCAGGAAACGGCTTGTCAAGAACGGGTCGACTGAGTTGCTGTCACTATCGCACGGAGTGTTGCGATAAGGGTTAACTGAGAGAAAAAGGAGTTGCCAATCTGCTTGCTTCAACTATTGAAATGAATTCCTCTTCTCTGTTGCGATAAGGTTAATAACTGAGAAAAAAGGAGTTGCCAATCTGCTTGCTTCAAACTATTGAAATGAATTCCTCTTCTTCTAACAAATCAGCCTGTTTTTGTCAAAAACAAAGCCCTCAAAGAAAAATCACCTGCAACTTTTCATCAGACAGTATGGAAGACTACAATCTTCTTTTCACTATAAACGAATTGAAATCCACCTTGCTTTCTTGCAGCATATTCCTCTCCTGGTATAGACAAATCCATTATAAACTTTTGAAACATCTTTTGCAAAAAGGTCTGAACATTCTGCTACACGTATACAACCATGTATGGACTACTGGGATTCTCTCCACCTTCTTGGCAAAAAGCCCTTATCATACCAATTCCCAAACCTGGAAAAGATCTTTCAAGCCCATCAAATTACCGTCCAACTACTTTGACCAGCTGTATCTGCAAACTGATGGAAAACATGGTCAGTGCTAGACTCATGTGGAAACTGGAAACTGCCGGCCTTCTGGCGAAAGAACAGTGTGGCTTCCACAAACATTAAACTGCAGTGGACCATTTGATCCATCTGGAATCTCTGCTTCGAAATGCCTTTTTTAAATAAACAACATGCAGTGGCTATTTTCTTGGACTTGGAGAAGGCCTACGATACTACCTGAAATCTGGGTTACTTTATGATCTCCATGATCTGTTTTTCGAGGTCATCTTCCACTTTTTATCAAAAATGTTTTGGCAAAACGACAGTTTCAGGTTCGGGTTGGCATCGCTTCCATATTTTTCATCAGTTATTTGCAGATCCTGAAATCTAAATAGGGAAATCTCCCATTCCAGCTGTCAAAGAGGCCAAATTTCTAGGAGTTATTTTTGACCAAAACTCAACTTTCTTAGCCTCATTAAAAACCTAAAAACGTCTTGCCAGAGAGCTCTGAACATTCTGCAGGTCGTAGCATACACTGACTGGGGCGCTGATAAGAAAACTTTGTTGCACCTCTACAGAGCCTTGGTCCATTTTAAACTGGACTATGGATGTGCTGTGTACAGCTCTGCAAGACCCTCCTACCTGAAACTCTTGGACCCTATCCACCATCAAGGGCTTTGTCTCTGTCTTGGAGCATTCCGCATCACCCTTGTGTACAGCCTGTATGCAGAGGCAGGTGAACCCTCACTATTCAACTGCAGGCTGAAACTGTCCTTGAACTACTATCTCAGACTGTTCTCTGAACTGGAAAAACCTGCCTATGACTGTATTTTTAACCCTCAGTTTCAAAGTAAATTGGAAAAAAATCCCAACTGTATTCCTCCATTTGGTCATCGTATGCAGCCTTATGTGCAGAATGCAGGTCTTGATCTAGGAGTTGTGTCTGACTTCTCCAAGTTTCCAGATAAGCCTCTGTGGACCTTTTTCACACCAGAAATTCACTTTGATCTTGCAGTTTTTCACAAAGAATCCACCAGCTCTCTGGCATACAAGGCATTGTTTGCCGATCTCTGTTCAAAATTCCAATTCTTTCAGAAAATATTCAGACGGTTCCAAGTCTGAAGATGGAGTGGTCTGTGCAGCCTATCCCCCGGTGCTCCTCGACGAATATTATTAGAACATATTCCATCAGATGCTTCTGCTAACTCTGCTGAACTTACAGCCCTGGTTCTGGCATTGAAGATAATCTCTCAATTTACAAAGGACTTTCTGGTTTTGTCTGATTCGTTGTCAGCTTTGCATGCGATAGCTGGCCGTAACTTCAATCATCCCAAACTTCTACACTTTTTTTTTTTCTTTTTTTTCTGTCCCAACCTCTGCACCACCTCAGAGGCAGTACACCCACGCCGCTCATTCCGACACCCTGTCCACAGCCACAGCCCAGTCAGCCCAGCCCTAGCCATGGCACCAGCAATCCACAGGGAGCAGTCAATGTCAAGTTTGTAAAGAGGAAACCCACTGGAGGAGACACTGCACTGCTGCCAAGTTACTCGGTGGTGTTCAGTGGCACCTGTTCTGATCTAACATACGCAAGACACCACCCACTAAACCCCCTACTGACGACAATAATTGCTCAGTCGTGCAGCCGGCTTGAGTGAGCTGTCCCTCCAGAGGGCGCCACCACATCCGTCCAACAACAGACCCCATGGACTCGCCGATACTGGTGACCCCGACAGAACCAAACCAAGGCCACAAACGTGGAGAGGACATCGAAATTGAGGTCACCATGAGAGTAGGGCATGAAGGGCCACAGAATTTGAGACTTTTTTTTTTTTTTTTATGCTGATCAGTGAGAATGAGGATGATTAAGATGATGCTACGGATTTCCATTTCGGTCTGAGACTACATGACAGGGCTGTACTCTATGCTTCCTTTCATAATATATCCCGGCGTCAACCAGGCCCGAGAGATACAGGCACCTGCATTGTTAGTCAGGAAATTTGAGCAACACTCTCAGAAATGTATCCATTAAGTGGATGAAATTCGACTGTGTGGTCCCAGTCTTCCCAACTGAGTCGCAGCAACTCAACTCTGGGTAGGAGCTGGTTGGGGCAGAAAAACCCACATGACTTCTGATGGGATTTGAAACCACAACCACCCAGCCGGGAGTCCGCGACACTAACCACTTCGCCACGGTGGCTGGTAAACTTATACACTTAAAAAAAAAACTTTTTACCATGTTGAAAGCGGAAGGTCACAACATTGTTCTGGCTTGGGTTCCCGGTCACGTTGGCATTGGACGGAATGACATGGCTGATCGTTTGGCCAAGAATGCCACAACAGGGAAACTAACATATCTATCCCCTACACAGATCAAAAAACAAAAGTTAATGATTATGTCAGAGACCTCTGGCAAGAGGATTGGAAGACACAGATGGATAACAAACTCATTCAGATCCGTCCAAACCTAAAAGATTTCCTCTCATCCACCTCCCTCCGGGGGTTGCAACCTTGCTGTGATCGGAGGGCTTGCGCAGTCCTGTGATCCCTTAGGCTTTGCTGGCGGGGGCATTAATACTTGTATGTTTCTGTCACCAATTCTCTAGTTTTTGAAAAATGCTTCTAGGTTTGAAAAGTCAAGTTGCTGTCTGGCCTAAGCACAACGTGGTAAGGAGTTGATGCCCCTAGTAGGGCCTCCCATGTCAGATAGGCTAAGGGTGAGAGAAAGACAGTAGACCCAATTTTGAAAGAGGTGATTCACACAGCGACTCTGATATGGAGATAAGGGAGAGGACAGGTTTCTGGGCATCCTGGCTCATGATTGAAGGAACAGAGCAGTCCTCATCCAGTGCAGATCGAAGAAGCAATCAGAGCAGCTGCTGAGGGCAACAAAGCTGGTGAACAGAGAAATCCGGGTGACTCCCCATAAGCAGTTGAATTCGTCCAAAGGAGTTATTTGGTTCCCAGATTTGAAAGGTGTCTCAGAGGCGGAGATCAAGGCAGAACTGGCATCCCAAGGTGTGACAGAGGTGCATAGGGTGACAGTCTGTAAAGGTGCAGAAAGAGTGCCCACCAACACCCTCTTCTGACATTCTGCAATCCTTTGTTACCTGCGGTCATTAAAGTAGGATGCTTGAATGTCTGTGTCCAACTGTATGTTCTGTCACCAATGCGTTGTTTCAAATGCCAGAAGTTTGGACACATCAGAGACCGCTGTTCTGGGGAGGAGGTGTGTAGTGTTTGTTGCAAAGCAACCCATGATGGGCCTTGTAAAGACCCGGAACATTGTGCAATCTGCGGTGGCGACCACCCCTCTTCTTCCCGCAACTGCCCTGTTTGGATCCAGGAGTCCACCATCCAAAAAGTAAAAACAGAAAAGAAAATCTCCTTTTTCGAAGCTCGTAAACAGGTTGTAGGCATTCAGATGTCTCTGTTTTTCTTCGTACACTTTGGCTGTGAAGAAAGTTTGAACCCGTTCTGTCTGCTGCCAGGCGGATGAGTTCATTTTCACTAAAACATTACAAGGTAGAATGTCAAACTCTGGTGGAAGCAAGGCTACCACCTCCCGACCCAAATGGATGCCCCTGGTGGGGGCAATAAATCCACCACCCCTCAGACTATCCAGCAGTCTAATCCATCTGCTGCTGGGCAGAATAAAAAGCCAGGCCTCCCGCCTCAAACTTTCATGAGCGGTGCCCGTGCGGGCAAGGGAGTACAACTTAGTGTGGAGATGGTGGAGATGAAGAAGAAACCTCCACCGTCTCCAAAACCCAAGCCATCTTTCACCTGCAGGCAAGTCTGCCAGCAGGTGTGGAGACCAAAACAATCCCATCCAACTTGATAACAAATCCGCACCATTGGATGCAGATGATGACTTGGAGATGAACTGATTTGTCTCCTATTCGTCCTCTGCACCATGGACAGTAAAATAACTGATTGGAATATCCGTGGCCTAAATTCAACTTTGAGGAGATGCAGCTTTTGCGTCAAACAATAAAACCTTACGTCATAGCTCTTCAGGAAACTAAAATTCAAAGCCAGAAGACCTTCACTCTTTCTGGCTTTAATATTCTTTCCAAACCTGCACAACCATCCGCATTGGGACTAATGGGCGGTGTTGCCCTTCTTATAAACAAAACTTTGCTGTTTAGTCCTGTCACTCTGACTACCCCCCTTCAGGCAGTAGCTGCGAGAGTCACTCTCCACAAAACTATTACAATTTGCTCACTATATCTGCCACCTTCTGTCCCAGTTTGTCATCAGGACCTTGTCAGTCTGATCAGAGAACTTCCTTGACCTTTTTTGCTGTTGGGTGATTTCAGTGGACATAGTCCTCTTGAAGATGTCCTTTCAGACTTTGATTTGTGTTGTCTGAATGATGGATCTCCAACTTACCTCCACTCTTTCTCAGATTCACTTTCAAGTTTAGATTTGTCGATATGTGGCCCCCTTGCTGGCCCTGGACTATGAGTGGTCTGTCCATGACGATCTGCATGGAAGTGACCATTTCCCCGTTCTCTTAAAACCTGTATTAACTGAAAATGCCTCTGTTTCATATGTTAATTATAAGAAGGCTAACTGGAATCTTTTTGCTGCCAATATTTCAAAGGACTCCAGGGAATTGACATTTTTCAGAGTCCAGAGCCTACGGAATCTCTAACCATACTGTGATTAACTGTGCTAAAACCTGTATTCCAACGTCTTCCCACAAACTCCAACTGCCCCAAAACACCTTGGTTTAATTGTGACTGTCAACAGATCTCAAAAGTACGCAAATGGGCTCAGAGTTGGGTATTCCAAAGACCTTCAGGCCCCAACGCTCGAGCCCATCAAAAACTCTGTGTCAAAACCAGGCACACTTTCAATATCAGTAAACGTCAGTCTTAGAGAAACTTCTGTCCCGGGCTGACATCTAAAACCTCCAAGAAAAAAAGTCTGGAACATCAGACAGATCAAAGGGAAGAACACCAACCCCTCAATTCATCACCTGAAACTTGCCGGTGCTCTGATAACTGACAAGCAAACTGTTGCCAATCTGTTGGCCTCCACCATCCAGCAGAATTCCTCATCTTCAAATAAATCTGCAGCCTTTTTAAGAAAACAAACAAATCAGAGAGAAATCCTCATACAGTTTCACATCAGACAACTCTGAAGCCTACAATATACCTTTTTCAATCGATGAACTAAAATCAGCTTTGCAAACCTGCAATGATTCTGCCCCTGGTCTGGATGACATTCATTATCAGGTTTTGAAACATCTTCCAGAAAGGTGCTCCTTCTCAAATACTGTTAGAACATATTCCTTCAGATGCTCTCCTTACTCGGCTGAACTTACAGCTCTGGTTCTGGCACTGAGGATAATCTCACAATCTAAGAAGAGGGACTTCTGGTTCTGTCATATTCACTGTCAGCTTTGGAGGCCATAGCTGGCCGCAACCTTCAGCATCCAGAACTTTTTTACACTTCTTTGAACTTTTTACCAAATTGAAAGTGGAGGGTTACAACATTCTTCAGGCTTGGGTTCCCGGTCATGTTGGCATCGGAGGGAATGAAATGGTTGATCGTTTGGCCAAGAATGCCACAAGAGAGAAGATGTCCAACATACACATCCCCTGCTCAGGTCTGAAACCCCAAATTAATGATTATGTCAGAGACCTCTGGCAGAAGGATTGGAATACACAGATGAATAACAAACTCCTTCAGATCCGTCCAACCTAAAGGAGTTCCTCTTATCTTCGTCTGGCGGTCGTAAAAAAGAAACGGTTCTCTATGCTGGCTGCACACCGGCCATTCGTATTTACCCCATTCCTACCTTTTAAAGAGTGAAGAAGCTCTGTGGTGCATTCCGTGTCATGCGCCACTCACAGTGAAACATATTCTTTTAGAGTGTTGGGACTTGCACGATGTGAGACACAAACATTTTACAGCAGATTCCATGAAAACCTTGTTCAGAGATGTTCTGCCTGACGCGATCTTTGGGTTCTTGAAAGAGGTTAACATTTTTCATCGGATCTGAGATTTTACAGTGGAAAGATTTTTAATAAACTTTTGGATGGGTTTTTTTCGCTGTGTTTTAAAGAATTGTGTGAATGACTGACTTGTGAGTTGATCTTAACATGGTGACAGCCCTGATGTGGCCCTTTGCGGTCGGCTGGGCTATAAGCAACATTATCTTATCTTTCTGTGTGCCTCCCTTCTGTTCATGAGTCTGTCTCACTCAGTGAAATTTCAATGTTCTGTTCTTTAGAATTCATGGAAACTGATGAACCCAACTGAGCCTGGCAGAAACAAAGATTGCCCAGAGAAATCAGAACCATATGAGAGGGTGAGTGTTAAAGATTGTCAGGACATTAATGATCATTTTTGTCTTTATTGGGTGCTTTTTGGGATAGGTTTATGTAGTCATTTACTTGTGATTGTAGGTTGTAGGTGTACTTGACATCTGTGATTGTACGTTTTAGGGGTACTTGACAGATATGTCTTGTTTTAGGGGTTCTTGACTGACAGGCTTTAGGGGTATTTGACAGATCTGTGATTGTAGATTATAGAGGTACTTGACAGACCTGTGATTGCAGGGGTGGGAGACCTTCCGTATTGACACAGAATTCCGAATAGCACATTTTTTCCTTTGTGTGTGTGTGTGTGTGTGTGTGTGTGTGTGTGTGTGCGCGCGCATTCCGTGTTCCGATTCAGGTTTTCGTACCACTCGTATTTGAAATCCACCTTCTTGTTTTCAGTGCATGAAGACCATTTGTTAGAATTGGAGCTGATTAACATCGAAGCAGGGGCATAGAAGATCGACAATGACCTGAAGAAAAACAAGTGGAGAAATGGATGAGATGAATGAATTGAATCATCCGTTCCGAAAATGGTTGCAGAAGACAAATGAAGTGGGTGCTGCTAGGTGTATAACCCAACCATTTTTGTGATTTGTCTCCCAAAACAGAGTCAGCCAGTGAAACGGAAAGCCCATCCCAAGACATAAGAAGCTTCTTTGCAAAGAAGTAAAAAAAAAACTAAGGAACAAACAGACAACAATCAGATACAATCAGTTGATTTTCATTTCCAAGACTTGTCCCTCTGCTATTATTGATTTGCATTTTCAGGTCTTAACCCACTGCAGCTTCTAGTTTTCAAGATGTGCCCCTCGGCTAACACTGATTTTCATTTTAAAGACTGACCTTGCTGCAGTCACTGACTTGTTTCCAAGACTCGCCCCAACATAGCTTTAAAAAAAACCCTGATCCCACTGATTTCTGTTTCCAAGAATCGCGCTACTGTAGTCATTGAAAAGCTGACCCCACTGATGTCACTGACTTCTGTTACCATGATTCGCGTCACTGCAGCCACTAATTTCCAGTTCCATGCTCACCTTACTACTTTAGCTGATAGACTTTTTCAAGTTCACTCATTGCAGCCACTGGTTTTCTTCTGAAGATTTGTGCAGTTGGGGTTACTGATTTATTGCTTCCAGGTTCATCCACTCGAACCATTGACTTTCATTTTTCAGATGCCCCAGTGTCACCATCCACTGATTTCTATTGTAAGACTTGGTCCACTGCAGCTTTTGATTTTGCTCAGTGTTTGTTCCAATCCAGTGCCAGTGCAGACATTGACTCTCTGCTGAANAGGTGTGACAGAGGTGCATAGGGTCTGTGTCCAACTGTATGTTCTGTCACCCAATGCGTTGTTTCAAATGCCAGAAGTTTGGGACACGTCAGAGACCGCTGTTCTGGGGAGGAGGTGTGTGGTGTTGTTTGCAAAGCAACCCATGATGGGCCTTGTAAAGACCCGGAACATTGTGCAAACTGCGGGTGGCGACCACCCCTCCTCTTCCCGCAACTGCCCTGTTTGGATCCAGGAGTCCACCATCCAAAAAGTAAAAACAGAAAAGAAAATCTCCTTTTTCGAAAGCTCGTAAACAGGTTGTAGGCATTCAGATGTCTCCTGTTTCTTCGTACACTTTGGCTGTGAAGAAAGTTTGAACCCGTTCTGTCTGCTGCCAGGCGGATGAGTTCATTTTCACTAAAAACATTACAAGGTAGAATGTCAAACTCTGGTGGAAGCAAGGCTACCACTCCCAACCCAAAATGGATGCCCCTGGTGGGGGCAATAAATCCACCACCCCTCAGACTATCCAGCAGTCTATATCCATCTGCTGCTGGGCAGAATAAAAAGCCAGGCCTCCCGCCTCAAAACTTTCATGAGCGGTGCCCGTGCGGGCAAGGGAGTACAACTTAGTGTGGAGATGGTGGAGATGAAGAAGAAACCTCCACCGTCTCCAAAACCCAAGCCATCTTCACCTGCAGGCAAGTCTGCCAGCAGGTGTGGAGACCAAAACAATCCCCATCCAACTTGATAACAAATCCGCACCATTGGATGCAGATGATGACTTGGAGATGAACTGATTTGTCTCCTATTCGTCCTCTGCACCATGGACAGTAAAATAACTGATTGGAATATCCGTGGCCTAAATTCAAACTTTGAGGAGATGCAGCTTTTGCGTCAAACAATAAAACCTTACGTCATAGCTCTTCAGGAAACTAAAATTCAAAGCCAGAAGACCTTCACTCTTTCTGGCTTAATATTCTTTCCAAACCTGCACAACCATCCGCATTGGGACTAATGGGCGGTGTTGCCCTTCTTATAAACAAAACTTTGCTGTTTAGTCCTGTCACTCTGACTACCCCCCTTCAGGCAGTAGCTGCGAGAGTCCCACTCTCCACAAAACTATTACAATTTGCTCACTATATCTGCCACCTTCTGTCCCAGTTTGTCATCAGGACCTTGTCAGTCTGATCAGAGAAACTTCCTTGACCTTTTTTGCTGTTGGGTGATTTCAGTGGACATAGTCCTCTTGAAGATGTCCTTTCAGACTTTGATTTGTGTTGTCTGAATGATGGATCTCCAACTTACCTCCACTCTTCTCAGATTCACTTTCAAGTTTAGATTTGTCGATATGTGGCCCCTTGCTGGCCCTGGACTATGAGTGGTCTGTCCATGACGATCTGCATGGAAGTGACCATTTCCCCGTTCTCTTAAAACCTGTATTAACTGAAAACGCCTCTGTTTCATATGTTAATTATAAGAAGGCTAACTGGAATCTTTTTGCTGCCAATATTTCAAAGGACTCCAGGGAATTGACATTTTTCAGAGTCCAGAGCCTACGGAATCTCTAACCAATACTGTGATTAACTGTGCTAAAACTTGTATTCCAACGTCTTCCAACAAACTCCAACTGCCCAAAACACTTGGTTTAATTGTGACTGTCAACAGATCTCAAAAGTACGCAAATGGGCTCAGAGTTGGGTATTCCAAAGACCTTCAGGCCCCAACGCTCGAGCCCATCAAAAAACTCTGTGTCAAAACCAGGCACACTTTCAATATCAGTAAACGTCAGTCTTAGAGAAACTTCTGTCCCGGGCTGACATCTAAAACCTCCAAGAAAAAAGTCTGGAACATCAGACAGATCAAAGGGAAGAACACCAACCCCTCAATTCATCACCTGAAACTTGCCGGTGCTCTGATAACTGACAAGCAAACTGTTGCCAATCTTACAGCTCTGGTTCTGGCACTGAGGATAATCTCACAATCTAAGAAGAGGGACTTTCTGGTTCTGTCAGATTCACTGTCAGCTTTGGAGGCCATAGCTGCCCGCAACCTTCAGCATCCAGAACTTTTACACTTCTTTGAACTTTTTACCAAGTTGAAAGTGGAGGGTTACAACATTCTTCTGGCTTGGGTTCCGGTCATGTTGGCATCGGAGGGAATGAATGACGGTTCTATGCCGGCTGCACACCGGCCATTCGTATTTTACCCATTCCTACCTTTTAAAGAGTGAAGAAGCTCCGTGGTGCATTCCATGTCATGTGCCACTCACAGTGAAACATATTCTTTTAGAGTGTTGGGACTTGCACGATGTGAGACACAAACATTTTACAGCAGATTCCATGAAAACCTGGTTCAGAGATGTTCCGCCTGACGCGATCTTTGAGTTCTTGAAAGAGGTTAACATTTTTCATCGGATCTGAGATTTTACAGTGGAAAGATTTTTACTGTGTTTTAAAGAATTGTGTGAATGACTGACTTGTGAGGGAGACCTTCCGTATTGACACAGAATTCCGAATAGCACATTTTTCCTTTGTGTGTGTGTGTGTGTGTGTGTGTGTGTGTGTGTGTGCGCGCATTCCGTGTTCCGATTCAGGTTTTCGTACCACTCGTATTTGAAATCCACCTTCTTGTTTTCAGTGCATGAAGACCATTTGTTAGAATTGGAGCTGATTAACATCGAAGCAGGGGCATAGAAGATCGACAATGACCTGAAGAAAAACAAGTGGAGAAATGGATGAGATGAATGAATTGAATCATCCGTTCCGAAAATGGTTGCAGAAGACAAATGAAGTGGGTGCTGCTAGGTGTATAACCCAACCATTTTTGTGATTTGTCTCCCAAAACAGAGTCAGCCAGTGAAACGGAAAGCCCATCCCAAGACATAAGAAGCTTCTTTGCAAAGAAGTAAAAAAAAAACTAAGGAACAAACAGACAACAATCAGATACAATCAGTTGATTTTCATTTCCAAGACTTGTCCCTCTGCTATTATTGATTTGCATTTTCAGGTCTTAACCCACTGCAGCTTCTAGTTTTCAAGATGTGCCCCTCGGCTAACACTGATTTTCATTTTAAAGACTGACCTTGCTGCAGTCACTGACTTGTTTTCCAAGACTCGCCCCAACATAGCTTTAAAAAAAAACCTGATCCCACTGATTTCTGTTTCCAAGAATCGCGCTACTGTAGTCATTGAAAAGCTGACCCCACTGATGTCACTGACTTCTGTTACCATGATTCGCGTCACTGCAGCCACTAATTTCCAGTTCCATGCTCACCTTACTACTTTAGCTGATAGACTTTTTCAAGTTCACTCATTGCAGCCACTGGTTTTTCTTCTGAAGATTTGTGCAGTTGGGGTTACTGATTTATTGCTTCCAGGTTCATCCACTCGAACCATTGACTTTCATTTTTCAGATGCCCCAGTGTCACCATCCACTGATTTCTATTGTAAGACTTGGTCCACTGCAGCTTTTGATTTTGCTCAGTGTTTGTTCCAATCCAGTGCCAGTGCAGACATTGACTCTCTGCTGAATTTAAGTCATGTAAGACTAGAAAAAAAAAAAAAAGAAAAGAAAAAAAACAGGAATTCTCATTCTTGAACTTATGAATTAAAGTGACTGAAATTTGGCCACTATCTTCTGTTAACATCACTGGTGAGTAATGTTTTATACATTGCATCCTGTTTTGTTTTGATGGTTTACTGAACTTAAGATGTATTCTAAGTACTTGGCATAACATTTCAGTTTGATATTTAAGCCGTAAGTCATATTTGGAATCTTTTTTGTATTGAAGGTAAATATTAACTTTGTTTTCAAGGAGAGGCCACAACAGGTCATTGCCCCTGCACCCCACCAGAGCCTATAACAGTGCTGTGCCCCCCCCCCTCCCCCATCCCCCCCCCCCCCCCCCCTCCCACCCTGGCCTTTTCAGTTAGCCACGAAAAGAATTTTTCAGTTGCAGTAGGCAAATGACATGTCTCAGTGACAAAAAGCCATGCAAACCTGCATATTATGTAAGCTCATAATTGTTTTAACGCACAGTACAAAATTCACATTACAAAGAAGACAATAATATTAACTCATGCCTTGCTTGATTGGTAAGACTAGAACATAAAAGGATAACCACAAGTGTTCAGTTAGTGAACTGACAACTACTAGGATACAGCTTTCATTCCCTTCCCTCTCCTTCCCTTCCCCTTGAAAAAAATAGGCTGGCAACTACTACTACTTTCAGTCTTTGTTAAAAAAAAAAAAAAGAAAGAAAAAGAATAGGTAGACAACACTGCACAAAAAAGTGTAAAATTCATGAATAAAAGGATGTGAAGTTCCAAAGCTGAGGGCTAATTGTAGAAGTTTTGTGTCATTATGATCAGTTAATACTGATGGCTGCTGGTAGACTGCTGTAGTGAAGCTGGGACAGGACAACCTGGCCATGAATGTGATAGCCTAGTGAGTGGCCTAGGAATAAATCCTCTGAGGGGGCATGGAAGATAACATAGAAAAACATGGCAAAAAAAAAAAGAAAAAAGGGGAGTGGGGGGTGGAGTGGGGGTGTGAGGCAGAACAAAATGCAGCTGTCACTGGTGCAACAACATACATCATGCTTTTTGAATGAAAAAACAAATTCTTTTCTGTGACACAAGTAAAATATATTATTCTGGAATCTTTATGTACAACCGTTAAAATGTCATTAAAAAAAGTAATCTTTCTAAAAAATTACCCTGTATGAAGAGGCAGACTGTCTAATTGATATGTATAGGGCTGCGCAGGTCAATAAATTTGAACCAGTGATTTGTTTCTGCAGTTTTTTGGGTTTTTTTAATTATTATTGTTATTGAGTACTCTGCTTTACCGAGTTCTAGCAATCTTTGCCAAAATTCAATGTCATGTTAAGGTTTGGATCTGAGAGTACAGTGTCACTGACAGCTATGAAGACAAAGATGGGTCCACATACAACTGATGTTGATTTTGGACTGGTGAAAGAGCTTCACACTGTCAATGAGGGTAGCAGACATCATCCAAGAATGGAATTCAGTCCTCCACACCAATAATGGATGTGATTAACCATTGTGAAGTGACGCCTTCAGAGTGATCTATCATGCAGACCAGTGTTGCCTCTTTCGATAGAAAGCACAGCACTCACATAGTTGAGTTGTGGAAGACCAGACTCACTCTTCTGATGCTTACTCAGTTTCTTTTAGTTCTTTAAAAAGTTGTGAGTATCTTCTTCAAGCAACAAATTTATTGCTGGTCGGAATTTGAAGAACATTTTATTATTTCTTGTAAAATAGTCAGAAGTAAATTTAACACACACTCACAAAAAAGTTCAGCTTTAAAAAATTTGATGGTGGCGCTCTTCTCATCCATATCACCACCAAAATATCCAAAACTGGAAGAGTTAATGCAATATTTTATTGTCAGTGACCGCATTTATGATGTTGCTGTTGTTGCCTCATGCTGCACAAAGAAATGGCATATACTGGAGTTGTTTTGATTTCCCATTATTCATATGTTAAATATGAACAAACAGATTAGTTTGGTTTGTGTCATATATGTTACTGCATTTGATTTCTGGTGTTTTAAAAGAATTTTTTCAAGTGAGTTAATGGATCAGATGACACAAGTTACAAAAATGTGTGATAATTCTGGAAGTTTTTTGAGTGTCCTGGAACATCCGGATAGTGCAAGAAGCTCTCAGAAGATTCCAGAAATTTTTATGTTCAATGTGTTTTATTGGCTTTACTTTTTCATGGTTCTCAAAATTCTAACATATTTCAAGCATTTTGATTGGTTATTCTATGTCATGATTACTTCATAAACTATACTTAACAGGGGGTTGGTTACTAAAAGAGAGGGATCTGTGAATCTTATTGAATAACATGATTTTGTTGGAGTTGAAAGTCCTGGCTCCATTTTGGAACCATTATAAAGGTCAAATGATGATTTGTTTTGTTTTTTTGTTTTTTTTTGTTTTGTTTTGTTTTGTTTTTTTAATTTCTTTTGAGAGTAAAGACTTTCAACTTGTTACTAGAGCTTACCTTTGCTGTGTGTGTGAATCTGATTAACTGGAGATGAGAATCAGCCCTTGTCGCTCACCTCAGTGAGCAATCTACGAAGTGTCTTCAACACATAAGAGTCTGATTCTTTGTCATAATAGCTTTTTTCTCTTTCTTTGTTACATAAGAGCTATCATTCTAACTGGCAAATATTTCCTCACTCTTAATCTTTTTTTAATCCAATTTACAGATACATATGTGCCATATCTAGTTTGTCCTATCACAAACATATTTTTAGGAAATTGTTGTATCAGTATCAGAGTTTAGATCAGATGCGCAGTAGTGCCATGGTAATGTCGTGGGTTTTGGGTTGGGAGGTTGTGGGGTTGAGTCCCATCGTCTCATCACCAATATTTGAGATTGGATTGGCTCCCACCTGTAGTTGTTCAGTGTGCTATGGACACAAAATGGCAGATGGAACTTTCTGTCTAACTCTGCAGGTGTCTGTCTTTTGGGGGCTGGTTGATGCCTGCTAGTACTATGAAAGAAAGCAAGAGTACAGCCCTGACATGTTGTCTGAGACCAGAATGGGACTCTGTAGCATCATCTTAAGACTCAAATGGGTCCATCATGTCCTGCTCTTGTGACTTACATTTTTATGTCCTCTCCATGACCATGCTCGTCGTAAGTTGTTGGATGGACCTTTTGGAGGGGCTACTCACATGTGACATGCTTGCTCTGTGACTAAATGATTATCATTGTCAACAAGATGCCTAGGAGATGTTTTGCATGCATGGTGATCACTGCCACATAGGGGTCCTGAAAGACAGAAAAAAAAGCAAAAAAAAGTCAAGATTTTGGACATTCCAAAATGTGTCTCCTCGCTTGCACTCCTCCAACAAGACAAGCCAAACAAATCAAAAAAGGAATGACAGTTAAAAAAAAAACTTTCTTGAATTCTGTTTCAGGCAACACGCTATAATTACAGCAGTGAAGAAAAGTTTGCTCTAGTGGAGGTGATTGCCAGATCAAGGGGCTGCAAGTCCTGATGTCGCGCATGGAGTCTGCTTTCATGGACGCTATACGTCGACATGTCTATCTGCAGTTACAGGAACTTGTACAGATCTTTCTCAGAGACCCATTACGTAGGGCCATCAAGAAAAAAATGCGACATTGTGGAAAGGTTTGCTCTCTCTCTCTCTCTCTCTCTCTCTCTCTCTCTCTCTCTCTCTGCTTTTTTTATGTCTTCAAAGTTACCAGAAAAGTTCATAAAATTCGTTCTCTTTTTTTTATCTTCAGCAAAATTAGGAGAAACAAGAAATTTTTCAGATCAAGATGGCAGCCCTGAGAAAAGTCCTTTAAATCTTAACTAGTAGTGTTTCTTACTTATGATCACAATTTCACTTTTCAGAAGTCAACAGAAAATACAACTAAGCAAGTGTGCACAGTTTACAACAAAGAAAGTTGGGCTTTTTCAAACACTGGAACAAAACAGAAACAAAATAAGTGAAAAAGAAAAATGTACAATACACAGGAAAACAGACTAATAGAAAGAAATCAGAAATGATACACACATACATACATACACACACATATTTCATATATTCGTGTGTGTGTGGATATGAAGAGAACTTAAATAGAAAAGCTGCATAGCACTCTCTTGTATTTGTCCAATGTTTTGGTTGAGAAACCTTTTCCAGGGATAGCAGAAAACTGCAGACCAATGCTCCCATGACACTATTAACATTCATTATGAATTGTACTTCAGACATGCAAGTGACAACAGGGGTGGAACGGAGGGAAGTGCACACACACAAGCGCATGCATGCACACACACACACGCATGCGCGCACACACACACACACATGCACGCGCACATGCACACACACACACACACACACACACACACACACACACACACACACACACGCACACACTCACACGCACACACACTCTCTCTCTCTCTCTCTCTCTCTCTCTTTTACTCGTAGGGGAATTAGAGTAGGAGGGTAAGAAAGAACAAAAAGAGCAACAGTCATTGGACAGAATGAGGTTAGAGGGAAAAGAAGAGGGGAAGGGGAAGGGAGGGTAGATTTGTCATCTGTTTCAAATCATATGATCTGGGGGCCGGAATAGCTCAGTGGTAGAGCACCGGACTCATAATCTTGGTGATCCTGGGGTTGCGGGTTTGAATCTCCGCCAGGCCATTTCGGTACAGGGGGATTTTCCCTCGGAGTTAACATTGGTTCTGACTCCATACAGTCCTTCAAATGAGACTATAAACCAATGTTCCGTGTGTGAACGCACGCATTATATCTTGCACACAGGTAAAATCCCATCACAAACTTTCGGAAGAGAAGGCCAGTTTGACTGTTGGTATGGATGACATGTTACACATAGCATGCACCTGCCCTGAAGGTGGAGTATGGCTGCCTTAATGGCGAGATGAAAAACAGTCATACACACTAAACTCTGCTCCTTTTATTGGGTAGATGGGATTAATCCTTGCCTGTCTATACAGGAAGTGTCCACAGGAGTATCAACTTGCGTACGCAGTTAAAAAAAAAAAAAAAAGGGTATGATATGAATTTTGTTTTCCACTTAAAAACTATTTCAGTGTTGAAAGTGGAAAATATACCTTTTTGTAATATCAGAGGTAATGATTGATTTTGATTTTAGACATATCATGGTACACGAAAGGACTGCATTCCTTATGACAGACATGCAAAGACAACAAAAAAAACAAAAGAGCAAATTCTGATGCTAATCTGTTGTTTTATAGTAGCTGAACTGTTTTTATGGTCAGCTTCTCTTATGACTGTTGCTATGATTATTTGGGGAATGCACAAACTTTCCCAGGGCTAAAATGTTTTGCAATCTAGTGACCTCCATTGATAAGTAAAAGAGTGCAGTTTTGAATTTGAATCTTGTATAACATTCAGATGCATAAAACGCATGTTGAATAACATATAGCCATGAAATTTTATCATGATCATTTTCAAAAAGTCTCAGCTGAATAGAAGGTACATGATCCCATATTAAAAAGTGGTGGGTTTAGAAGTGTGGACTATGGATTATTTTTAAGCTCATATGTCATGTTTCTGGGGTCAATGTTAAAACATAATGATAATCAATATATTTCATTAGGAGTATTGGTAATGTTTATCATACTATTGTTCCAGGGAAACGGAGATCTTGATCACAGGCTTTAGCAGACAATTAGTGAAACTTGACACAGGATCTCAGAGTAATAGAGATGAATATTCCCTTCTCTGGCATACACCTGTGTTTAGTCTTACACACTGAAGATGACTTTGTTCAGACTTCTAGCCTATGTTAGATGGTTTTTAGAGATTTCAGCTGACTGTCATGTTTCGCAGTCTGCCTGATTGATAGCATGTCCAAGGAACATGACAGCTTGTGAAAATTATTAGAAAAGTGACACTTCTCAATACAAACATGTATAATACCATTTGGATCAAAGATGGCAGTCTCTAAAAGCTGGGCAGTTTTTCAGCCTGTAATGATGATGCACAAAGCTGTGTGGTCATCATGTGCATATTGATCCAATGTATCCATCAAGGGGGTATAGGGGAGTCAGGTCTAATCAGGGATGTGATGCGTCAGTCAAGGAGGATCAGCCAAGACTAACTATTTTACATGACTGACACAGCCAGATGAGTGGTGACATAGAGAAAAAAAAATCAAGTCTGAATTATTCTAACTTAAAAAGTACATGTGTATTTTTACTGGATTTGATTTTTCCTGTCTTGTGTTTTCATTTTCACTTTATATAGCTGGAATATGAGGTTTGGTGTGGAATACTGTATACAGTCTTGAAATTTTTTATTTGCAACAAAAAAAAGGGAAAAAGCTGCTTTACATTACTGAGATGTAAAGCTGTTTTTCAGGATTCTGAAGTCAGTGCGTGATACTTGTGCTGACTGGTACCGTGGCACGGAGCCTCACAATGACCCAGCGATGCAGGGAAAGAAGGACCAGAGGGAGGCTTTGCCATCAAAGTGCCACGCAGAACTACTGATCCTTCATCCACCCAGGTTATTGATTGATGTTCTCAATTTCAGTTTTGGTTACTTTCTTTTTTAAAAGACTGTCATTGTCAGCATGTCTAAGAGATCATTGTCAGAACCTTTTAACTTTCTTGACCATACTGTGTGCCATACCAAACTTTGGTACAGTTGTCTCAAAAGAAACTAAATAAAAGAACGTAATTCATCAGTTTATATTATGGCAGGAGTGAGGTCCTCTTGATGGCTGGGTTGCTGCTGTAAGCTATGTAGAATGAAATTAGTTTTCAGGCCCTTTTCTTTGGATATAGTCTGTTTATGCTGGGCTTTCGAAACAAACAAACCATATTTGCCAAGTTTATTCACCCTATGTGCATAATACTCATCTTCATTTCTTTATTCAAATGTGAATACTGGAAGAAAGAGATCAACTTTCTTGGTCACACCATCAACAAGCATGGAATCTCCGCTGACCCAGCAAAGATTTGCAGCGATTGTCGACATGCCTGATCCTACAAACCTCGAGGAACTTTGCTGAATGCTGGGTATGGTGAACTATCTTGGCAGATATGTCCCAAATCTGTCAAGAATCCTTCATCCTGTGTCTCAATTGCTTGAGAAAAAGCAAGAATGGTGCTATGGGCCAGCCCAGCAAGAGGCCATAAAAAGTGTAAAGAAACTCCTGACTTCAGCACCAACACTTGCTTTCTATCACTTGTCAAAACCAACAGTCATGAGTGCCGACGCCAGTTCATACGGAATCGGTGGCATTCTCCTGCAACAACACGGCAAGATCCTGAAACCTGTGGCTTTCTGTTCTCGAACTCTGACCCCTGCGGAAAGAAAGTAAGTATGCTCAGATAGAGAAAGAGTGCCTGGCGAGTGTTTGGACTTGTGAAAAGTTTGAACAGTATCTTTCAGGATTGCAGACCTTAACATTGCAGATGGACCACAAACCCCTTGTTCCCTTGGTGAATGTCCGAGATCTGCAAGACACCCCTCTTCGTTGCCGGCGGATGCTTATTCGGTTGGTGCGATTCAATGCAGTGGCCGAATATTGTCCAGGAACAAAGCTCATCGTTGCAGACACGCTCTCATGAAGTCCACAAACTGAAAAGACAACACCTGACAAGAACATCGATCAGCTGATTGAAGATGTCGACGCTCACATCAGTGCAGTGCAGATGTCTTGGGCAGAATCAGCATGTCTAAGAGATCATTGTCAGAACCTTTTAACTTTCTTGACCATACTGTGTGCCATACCAAACTTTGGTACAGTTGTCTCAAAAGAAACTAAATAAGAGACTTGCAGAAGAAAGCAACAAAGACCCTATCATCAAAGCAGCTGTTCAGTACACAACGGAGGGATGGGCCAAATACATCAAGGACATTGACCCGCATCTGAAAGCACTATTTGACATGCATGCTGAACTGAGTGTGCACCAAGGCCTACTTGTTTGGGACCAGAGAATTGTAATACCCCAGTCCATGAGGCAAGATATCCTGAACAAGATTCATGCTGGACATCTTGGCATCACAAAATGCCGTGAACGAGCGAAAGAATCAGTTTGGTGGCCTGGCATTAGCAGCAACATCAAGAAGAAGCTTGTTTCAACATGCCAGTGCTGTGAAGAAAAGCAGCCCTCACAATGAAAAGGAACCACTGAAAACAATTCCTCTACCAGAGTGAGCATTCCAGAAAGTTGCAGCAGATATCTGTGAGTACAGTGGCAAACGGTACCTGGTACTCACTGACTACTATTCAAGATACCTTGAAATTACTCACCTTCCACATATCACAACTGCAACAGTCATCGGACGAATGAAGAACATATTCGCTCATCATGGAATTCCAGAAAAACTGTCGTCATTGACAGTGGTCATCAGTTCATCTCTGCAGAATTCCCGAGTTTCACCCACAGTTGGGGATTTCAGCATGTCACTAGTTCTTCTTTACTGCCCAAAAGAAAATGGCATGGCTGAGAGAGCTGCGCAAGAAGCAAAGAAGATCTTGTCACAGGAAGATCCATTTCTTGCTTTGCTCTCCCACAGATCTACACCCATGACGTCTACAGGATTCAGTCCAGCTGAGCTAGCTATGGGACGTCGACTCCGCACTACCCTTCCTTCCCTTCCACAAAATCTTGACCCCAAACCTGTCAAGAGAAATCTCGTCTCGCAACAGGATGAGAAGAAAAGACCAGGCACAAATCCTACTTTGATCAGCAAACTGGTGCAAATCACGTACGCCCACAACGTTTTATAACTGTAACTGGCTCAGACCACTTGCATTGGTGATCAAGTTGCTGGAGAACGACTGTTCCAGGATTTAATGAAGGTACGTGATTTGCACCAGTTTGCTGATCAAAGTAGGATTTGTGCCTGGTCTTTTTCTTCTCATCCTGTTGCGAGACGAGATTTCTCTTGACAGGTTTGGGGTCAAGATTTTGTGGAAGGGAAGGAAGGGTAGTGCGGAGTCGACGTCCCATAGCTAGCTCAGCTGGACTGAATCCTGTAGACGTCATGGGTGTAGATCTGTGGGAGAGCAAAGCAAGAAATGGATCTTCCTGTGACAAGATCTTCTTTGCTTCTTGCGCAGCTCTCTCAGCCATGCCATTTTCTTTTGGGCAGTAAGAAGAACTAGTGACATGCTGAAATCCCCAACTGTGGGTGAAAACTCTGGAATTCTGCAGAGATGAACTGATGACCACTGTCAATGACGACAGTTTCTGGAATTCCATGATGAGCGAATATGTTCTTCATTCGTCCGATGACTGTTGCAGTTGTGATATGTGGAAGGTGAGTAATTTCAGGTATCTTGAATAGTAGTCAGTGAGTACCAGGTACCGTTGCCCACTACTCACAGATATCTGCTGCAACTTTCTGGAATGCTCACTCTGGTAGAGGAATTGTTTTCAGTGGTTCCTTCATTGTGAGGGCTGCTTTTCTTCACAGCACTGGCATGTTGAAACAAGCTTCTTGATGTTGCTGCTAATGCCAGGCCACCAAACTGATTCTTTCGCTCGTTCACGGCATTTTGTGATGCCAAGATGTCCAGCATGAATCTTGTTCAGGATATCTTGCCTCATGGGACTGGGGTATTACAATTCTCTGGTCCCAAACAAGTAGGCCTTGGTGCACACTCAGTTCAGCATGCATGTCAAATAGTGCTTTCAGATGCGGGTCAATGTCCTTGATGTATTTGGGCCATCCCTCCATTGTGTACTGAACAGCTGCTTTGATGATAGGGTCTTTGTTGCTTTCTTCTGCAAGTCTCTTATTTAGTTTCTTTTGAGACAACTGTACCAAAGTTTGTATGGCACACAGTATGGTCAAGAAAGTTAAAAGGTTCTGACAATGATCTCTTAGACATGCTGATTCTGCCCAAGACATCTGCACTGCACTGATGTGAGCGTCGACATCTTCAATCAGCTGATCGATGTTCTTGTCAGGTGTTGTCTTTTCAGTTTGTGGACTTCATGAGAGCGTGTCTGCAACGATGAGCTTTGTTCCTGGACAATATTCGGCCACTGCATTGAATCGCACCAACCGAATAAGCATCCGCCGGCAACGAAGAGGGGTGTCTTGCAGATCTCGGACATTCACCAAGGGAACAAGGGGTTTGTGGTCCATCTGCAATGTTAAGGTCTGCAATCCTGAAAGATACTGTTCAAACTTTTCACAAGTCCAAACACTCGCCAGGCACTCTTTCTCTATCTGAGCATACTTTCTTTCCGCAGGGGTCAGAGTTCGAGAACAGAAAAGCCACAGGTTTCAGGATCTTGCCGTGTTGTTGCAGGAGAATGCCACCGATTCCGTATGAACTGGCGTCGGCACTCATGACTGTTGGTTTTGACAAGTGATAGAAAGCAAGTGTTGGTGCTGAAGTCAGGAGTTTCTTTACACTTTTTATGGCCTCTTGCTGGGCTGGCCCATAGCACCATTCTTGCTTTTTCTCAAGCAATTGAGACACAGGATGAAGGATTCTTGACAGATTTGGGACATATCTGCCAAGATAGTTCACCATACCCAGCATTCAGCAAAGTTCCTCGAGGTTTGTAGGATCAGGCATGTCGACAATCGCTGCATCTCTTTGCTGGGTCAGCGGATTTCCATGCTTGTTGATGGTGTGACCAAGAAAGTTGATCTCTTTCTTCCAGTATTCACATTTGAATAAAGAAATGAAGATGAAGTATTATGCACATAGGGTGAATAAACTTGGCAAATAGGATGGTTTGTTTCGAAAGCCCAGCATAAACAGACTATATCCAAAGAAAAGGGCCTGAAAACTAATTTCATTCTACACAGCTTACAGCAGCAACCCAGCCATCAAGAGGACCTCACTCCTGCCATAATATAAACTGATGAATTACGTTCTTTTATTTAGTTTCTTTTGAGACAACTGTACCAAAGTTTGGTATGGCACACAGTATGGTCAAGAAAGTTAAAAGGTTCTGACAATGATCTCTTAGACATGCTGACAATGACAGTCTTTTAAAAAAGAAAGTAACCAAAACTGAAATGAGAACATCAATCAATAACCTGGGTGGATGAAGGATCAGTAGTTCTGCGTGGCACTTTGATGGCAAAGCCTCCCTCTGGATCCTTCTTTCCCTGCATCGCTGGGTCATTGTGAGGCTCCGTGCCACGGTACCAGTCAGCACAAGTATCACGCACTGACTTCAGAATCCTGAAAAACAGCTTTACATCTCAGTAATGTAAAGCAGCTTTTTCCCTTTTTTTTGTTGCAAATAAAAAATTTCAAGACTGTATACAGTATTCCACACCAAACCTCATATTCCAGCTATATAAAGTGAAAATGAAAACACAAGACAGGAAAAATCAAATCCAGTAAAATACACATGTACTTTTTTTAAGTTAGAATAATTCAGACTTGATTTTTTTTTCTCTATGTCACCACTCATCTGGCTGTGTCAGTCATGTAAAATAGTTAGTCTTGGCTGATCCTCCTTGACTGACGCATCACATCCCTGATTAGACCTGACTCCCCTATACCCCCTTGATGGATACATTGGATCAATATGCACATGATGACCACACAGCTTTGTGCATCATCATTACAGGCTGAAAACTGCCCAGCTTTTAGAGACTGCCATCTTTGATCCAAATGGTATTATACATTGTTGGTATTGAGAAGTGTCACTTTTCTAATAATTTTCACAAGCTGTCATGTTCCTTGGACATGCTATCAATCAGGCAGACTGCGAAACATGACAGTCAGCTGAAATCTCTAAAAACCATCTAACATAGGCTAGAAGTCTGAACAAAGTCATCTTCAGTGTGTAAGACTAAACACAGGTGTATGCCAGAGAAGGGAATATTCATCTCTATTACTCTGAGATCCTGTGTCAAGTTTCACTAATTGTCTGCTAAAGCCTGTGATCAAGATCTCCGTTTCCCTGGAACAATAGTATGATAAACATTACCAATACTCCTAATGAAATATATTGATTATCATTATGTTTTAACATTGACCCCAGAAACATGACATATGAGCTTAAAAATAATCCATAGTCCACACTTCTAAACCCACCACTTTTAATATGGGATCATGTACCTTCTATTCAGCTGAGACTTTTTGAAAATGATCATGATAAAATTTCATGGCTATATGTTATTCAACATGCGTTTTATGCATCTGAATGCTATACAAGATTCAAATTCAAAACTGCACTCTTTTACTTATCAATGGAGGTCACTAGATTGCAAAACATTTTAGCCCTGGGAAGTTTGTGCATTCCCCAAATAATCATAGCAACAGTCATAAGAGAAGCTGACCATAAAAACAGTTCAGCTACTATAAAACAACAGATTAGCATCAGAATTTGCTCTTTGTTGTTTTTGTTGTCTTTGCATGTCTGTCATAAGGAATGCAGTCCTTTCGTGTACCATGATATGTCTAAAATCAAAATCAATCATTACCTCTGATATTACAAAAAGGGTATATTTCCACTTTCAACACTGAAATAGTTTTTAAGTGGAAAACAAAATTCATATCATACCCTTTTTTTTTTTTTTTTAACTGCGTACGCAAGTTGATACTCCTGTGGACACTTCCTGTATAGACAGGCAAGGATTAATCCCATCTACCCAATAAAAGGAGCAGAGTTTAGTGTGTATGACTGTTTTTCATCTCGCCATTAAGGCAGCCATACTCCACCTTCAGGGCAGGTGCATGCTATGTGTAACATGTCATCCATACCAACAGTCAAACTGGCCTTCTCTTCCAAAGTTTGTGATGGGATTTTACCTGTGTGCAAGATATAATGCGTGCGTTCACACACGGAACATTGGTTTATAGTCTCATTCGAGGACTGTATGGAGTCAGAACCAATGTTAACTCTCCGAGGGAAAAATCCCCCTGTACCGAAATGGCCTGGCGGAGATTCAAACCCGCAACCCCAGGATCACCAAGATTATGAGTCCGGTGCTCTACCACTGAGCTATTCCGGCCCCCAGATCATATGATTTGAAACAGATGACAAATCTACCCTCCCTTCCCCTTCCCTCTTCTTTTCCCTCTAACCTCATTCTGTCCAATGACTGTTGCTCTTTTTGTTCTTTCTTACCCTCCTACTCTAATTCCCCTACGAGTAAAAGAGAGAGAGAGAGAGAGAGAGAGAGAGAGAGAGAGAGTGTGTGCGTGTGAGTGTGTGTGTGTGTGTGTGTGTGTGTGTGTGTGTGTGTGTGTGTGTGTGTGTGCGTGTGCGCGTGCATGTGTGTGTGTGTGCGCGCATGCGTGTGTGTGTGTGCATGCATGCGCTTGTGTGTGTGCACTTCCCTCCGTTCCACCCCTGTTGTCACTTGCATGTCTGAAGTACAATTCATAATGAATGTTAATAGTGTCATGGGAGCATTGGTCTGCAGTTTCTGCTATCCCTGGAAAAGGTTTCTCAACCAAAACATTGGACAAATACAAGAGAGTGCTATGCAGCTTTTCTATTTAAGTTCTCTTCATATCCACACACACACGAATATATAATATGAATACATGTGTGTATCATGTGTATCATTTCTGATTTCTTTCTATTAGTCTGTTTTCCTGTGTATTGTACATTTTTCTTTTCACTTATTTTGTTTCTGTTTTGTTCCAGTGTTTGAAAAAGCCCAACTTTCTTTGTTGTAAACTGTGCACACTTGCTTAGTTGTATTTTCTGTTGACTTCTGAAAAGTGAAATTGTGATCATAAGTAAGAAACACTACTAGTTAAGATTTAAAGGACTTTTCTCAGGGCTGCCATCTTGATCTGAAAAATTTCTTGTTTCTCCTAATTTTGCTGAAGATAAAAAAAAGAGAACGAATTTTATGAACTTTTCTGGTAACTTTGAAGACATAAAAAAGCAGAGAGAGAGAGAGAGAGAGAGAGAGAGAGAGAGAGAGAGAGCAAACCTTTCCACAATGTCGCATTTTTTCTTGATGGCCCTACGTAATGGGTCTCTGAGAAAGATCTGTACAAGTTCCTGTAACTGCAGATAGACATGTCGACGTATAGCGTCCATGAAAGCAGACTCCATGCGCGACATCAGGACTTGCAGCCCCTTGATCATGGCAATCACCTCCACTAGAGCAAACTTTTCTTCACTGCTGTAATTATAGCGTGTTGCCTGAAACAGAATTCAAGAAAGTTTTTTTTTTTACTGTCATTCCTTTTTTGATTTGTTTGGCTTGTCTTGTTGGAGGAGTGCAAGCGAGGAGACACATTTTGGAATGTCCAAAATCTTGACTTTTTTTGCTTTTTTCTGTCTTTTCAGGACCCCTATGTGGCAGTGATCACACATGCATGCAAAAACATCTCCTAGGCATCTTGTTGACAATGATAATCATTTAGTCACAGAGCAAGCATGTCACATGTGAGTAGCCCCTCCAAAAGGTCCATCCAACAACTTACGACGAGCATGGTCATGGAGAGGACATAAAAATGTAAGTCACAAGAGCAGGACATGATGGACCATTTGAGTCTTAAGATGATGCTACAGAGTCCCATTCTGGTCTCAGACAACATGTCAGGGCTGTACTCTTGCTTTCTTTCATAGTACTAGCAGGCATCAAGCAGCCCCCAAAAGACAGACACCTGCAGAGTTAGACAGAAAGTTCCATCTGCCATTTTGTGTCCATAGCACACTGAACAACTACAGGTGGGAGCCAATCCAATCTCAAATATTGGTGATGAGACGATGGGACTCAACCCCACAACCTCCCAACCCAAAACCCACGACATTAACCATGGCACTACAGCATCTGATCTAAACTCTGATACTGATACAACAATTTCCTAAAAATATGTTTGTGATAGGACAAACTAGATATGGCACATATGTATCTGTAAATTGGATTAAAAAAAGATTAAGAGTGAGGAAATATTTGCCAGTTAGAATGATAGCTCTTATGTAACAAAGAAAGAGAGAGAAAAAAGCTATTATGACAAAGAATCAGACTCTTATGTGTTGAAGACACTTCGTAGATTGCTCACTGAGGTGAGCGACAAGGGCTGATTCTCATCTCCAGTTAATCAGATTCACACACAGCAAAGGTAAGCTCTAGTAACAAGTTGAAAGTCTTTACTCTCAAAAGAGATTAAAAAAACAAAACAAAACAAAACAAAAAAAAAACAAAAAAAACAAAACAAATCATCATTTGACCTTTATAATGGTTCCAAAATGGAGCCAGGACTTTCAACTCCAACAAAATCATGTTATTCAATAAGATTCACAGATCCCTCTCTTTTAGTAACCAACCCCCTGTTAAGTATAGTTTATGAAGTAATCATGACATAGAATAACCAATCACAATGCTTGAAATATGTTAGAATTTTGAGAACCATGAAAAAGTAAAGCCAATAAAAAACACATTGAACATAAAAATTTCTGGAATCTTCTGAGAGCTTCTTGCACTATCCGGATGTTCCAGGACACTCAAAAAACTTCCAGAATTATCACACATTTTTGTAACTTGTGTCATCTGATCCATTAACTCACTTGAAAAAATTCTTTTAAAACACCAGAAATCAAATGCAGTAACATATATGACACAAACCAAACTAATCTGTTTGTTCATATTTAACATATGAATAATGGGAAATCAAAACAACTCCAGTATATGCCATTTCTTTGTGCAGCATGAGGCAACAACAGCAACATCATAAATGCGGTCACTGACAATAAAATATTGCATTAACTCTTCCAGTTTTGGATATTTTGGTGAATATGGATGAGAGAGCGCCACCATCAAATTTTTTAAAGCTGAACTTTTTTGTGAGTGTGTGTTAAATTTACTTCTGACTATTTTACAAGAAATAATAAAATGTTCTTCAAATTCCGACCAGCAATAAATTTGTTGCTTGAAGAAGATACTCACAACTTTTTAAAGAACTAAAGAAAAACTGAGTAAGCATCAGAAGAGTGAGTCTGGGTCTTCCACAACTCAACTATGTGGTGCTGTGCTTTCTATCGAAAGAGGCAACACTGGTCTGCATGATAGATCACTCTGAAGGCGTCACTTCACAATGGTTAATCACATCCATTATTGGTGTGGAGGACTGAATTCCATTCTTGGATGATGTCTGCTACCCTCATTGACAGTGTGAAGCTCTTTCACCAGTCCAAAATCAACATCAGTTGTATGTGGACCCATCTTTGTCTTCATAGCTGTCAGTGACACTGTACTCTCAGATCCAAACCTTAACATGACATTGAATTTTGGCAAAGATTGCTAGAACTCGGTAAAGCAGAGTACTCAATAACAATAATAATTAAAAAAACCCAAAAAACTGCAGAAACAACAAATCACTGGTTCAAATTTTATTGACCTGCGCAGCCCTATACATATCAATTAGACAGTCTGCCTCTTCATACAGGGTAATTTTTAGAAAGATTACTTTTTTTAATGACATTTTAACGGTTGTACATAAAGATTCCAGAATAATATATTTTACTTGTGTCACAGAAAAGAATTTGTTTTTTCATTCAAAAAGCATGATGTATGTTGTTGCACCCAGTGACAGCTGCATTTTGTTCTGCCTCACACCCCCACTCCACCCCCCACTCCCCTTTTTTTCTTTTTTTTTTTTGCCATGTTTTTCTATGTTATCTTCCATGCCCCCTCAGAGGATTTATTCCTAGGCCACTCACTAGGCTATCACATTCATGGCCAGGTTGTCCTGTCCCAGCTTCACTACAGCAGTCTACCAGCAGCCATCAGTATTAACTGATCATAATGACACAAAAAACTTCTACAATTAGCCCTCAGCTTTGGAACTTCACATCCTTTTATTCATGAATTTTACACTTTTTGTGCAGTGTTGTCTACCTATTCTTTTTCTTTCTTTTTTTTTTTTTTAACAAAGACTGAAAGTAGTAGTAGTTGCCAGCCTATTTTTTTCAAGGGGAAGGGAAGGAGAGGGAAGGGAATGAAAGCTGTATCCTAGTAGTTGTCAGTTCACTAACTGAACACTTGTGGTTATCCTTTTATGTTCTAGTCTTACCAATCAAGCAAGGCATGAGTTAATATTATTGTCTTCTTTGTAATGTGAATTTTTGTACTGTGCGTTAAAAACAATTATGAGCTTACATAATATGCAGGTTTTTGCATGGCTTTTTGTCACTGAGACATGTCATTTGCCTACTGCAACTGAAAAATTCTTTTCGTGGCTAACTGAAAAGGCCAGGGTGGGAGCAGGGGGGGGGGGGGGGAGGGGGGGGGGGGGGGGGGGGCACAGCACTGTTATAGGCTCCTGGTGGGGTGCAGGGGCAATGACCTGTTGTGGCCTCTCCTTGAAAACAAAGTTAATATTTACTTCAATACAAAAAGATTCCAAATATGACTTACGGCTTAAATATCAAACTGAAATGTTATGCCAAGTACTTAGAATACATCTTAAGTTCAGTAAACCATCAAAACACAAAACAGGATGCAATGTATAAACATTACTCACCAGTGATGTTAACAGAAGACAGTGGCCAAATTTCAGTCACTTAATTCATAAGTTCAAGAATGAGAATTCCTGTTTTTTTTTTTTTCTTTTTTTTTTTTTTTTTAGTCTTACATGACTTAAATTCAGCAGAGAGTCAATGTCTGCACTGGCACTGGATTGGAACAAACACTGAGCAAAATCAAAAGCTGCAGTGGACCAAGTCTTACAATAGAAATCAGTGGATGGTGACACTGGGGGCATCTGAAAAATGAAAGTCAATGGTTCGAGTGGATGAACCTGGAAGCAATAAATCAGTAACCCCAACTGCACAAATCTTCAGAAGAAAACCAGTGGCTGCAATGAGTGAACTTGAAAAAGTCTATCAGCTAAAGTAGTAAGGTGAGCATGGAACTGGAAATTAGTGGCTGCAGTGACGCGAATCATGGTAACAGAAGTCAGTGACATCAGTGGGGTCAGCTTTTCAATGACTACAGTAGCGCGATTCTTGGAAACAGAAATCAGTGGGATCAGGGTTTTTTTTTTAAGCTATGTTGGGGCGAGTCTTGGAAACAAGTCAGTGACTGCAGCAAGGTCAGTCTTTAAAATGAAAATCAGTGTTAGCCGAGGGGCACATCTTGAAAACTAGAAGCTGCAGTGGGTTAAGACCTGAAAATGCAAATCAATAATAGCAGAGGGACAAGTCTTGGAAATGAAAATCAACTGATTGTATCTGATTGTTGTCTGTTTGTTCCTTAGTTTTTTTTTTTACTCTTTGCAAAGAAGCTTCTTATGTCTTGGGATGGGCTTTCCGTTTCACTGGCTGACTCTGTTTTGGGAGACAAATCACAAAAATGGTTGGGTTATACACCTAGCAGCACCCACTTCATTTGTCTTCTGCAACCATTTTCGGAAACGGATGATTCAATTCATTCATCTCATCCATTTCTCCACTGTTTTTCTTCAGGTCATTGTCGATCTTCTATGCCCCTGCTTCGATGTTAATCAGCTCCAATTCTAACAAATGGTCTTCATGCACTGAAAACAAGAAGGTGGATTTCAAAATACGAGTGGTACGAAAACCTGAATCGGAACACGGAATGCGCGCGCACACACACACACACACACACACACACACACACACAAAGGAAAAAAAAATGCTATTCGGAATTCTGTGTCAATACGGAAGGTCTCCCACCCCTGCAATCACAGGTCTGTCAAGTACCTCTATAATCTACAATCACAGATCTGTCAAATACCCCTAAAGCCTGTCAGTCAAGAACCCCTAAAACAAGACATATCTGTCAAGTACCCCTAAAACGTACAATCACAGATGTCAAGTACACCTACAACCTACAATCACAAGTAAATGACTACATAAACCTATCCCAAAAAGCACCCAATAAAGACAAAAATGATCATTAATGTCCTGACAATCTTTAACACTCACCCTCTCATATGGTTCTGATTTCTCTGGGCAATCTTTGTTTCTGCCAGGCTCAGTTGGGTTCATCAGTTTCCATGAATTCTAAAGAACAGAACATTGAAATTTCACTGAGTGAGACAGACTCATGAACAGAAGGGAGGCACACAGAAAGATAAGATAATGTTGCTTATAGCCCAGCCGACCGCAAAGGGCCACATCAGGGCTGTCACCATGTTAAGATCAACTCACAAGTCAGTCATTCACACAATTCTTTAAAACACAGCGAAAAAAAACCCATCCAAAAGTTATTAAAAATCTTTCCACTGTAAAATCTCAGATCCGATGAAAAATGTTAACCTCTTTCAAGAACCAAAGATCGCGTCAGGCAGAACATCTCTGAACAAGGTTTTCATGGAATCTGCTGTAAAATGTTTGTGTCTCACATCGTGCAAGTCCCAACACTCTAAAAGAATATGTTTCACTGTGAGTGGCGCATGACACGGAATGCACCACAGAGCTTCTTCACTCTTTAAAAGGTAGGAATGGGTAAAATACGAATGGCCGTGTGCAGCCAGCATAGAACCGTTTCTTTTTTACGACCGCCAGACGAAGATAAGAGGAACTCCTTTAGGTTTGGACGGATCTGAAGGAGTTTGTTATTCATCTGTGTATTCCAATCCTTCTGCCAGAGGTCTCTGACATAATCATTAATTTGGGGTTTCAGACCTGAGCAGGGGATGTGTATGTTGGACATCTTCTCTCTTGTGGCATTCTTGGCCAAACGATCAACCATTTCATTCCCTCCGATGCCAACATGACCGGGAACCCAAGCCTGAAGAATGTTGTAACCCTCCACTTTTTCAATTTGGTAAAAAGTTCAAAGAAGTGTAAAAGTTCTGGATGCTGAAGGTTGCGGCCAGCTATGGCCTCCAAAGCTGACAGTGAATATGACAGAACCAGAAAGTCCCTCTTCTTAGATTGTGAGATTATCCTCAGTGCCAGAACCAGAGCTGTAAGTTCAGCCGAGTAAGGAGAAGCATCTGAAGGAATATGTTCTAACAGTATTTGAGAAGGAGCACCTTTCTGGAAGATGTTTCAAAACCTGATAATGAATGTCATCCAGACCAGGGGCAGAATCATTGCAGGTTTGCAAAGCTGATTTTAGTTCATCGATTGAAAAAGGTATATTGTAGGCTTCAGAGTTGTCTGATGTGAAACTGTATGAGGATTTCTCTCTGATTTGTTTGTTTCTTTAAAAGGCTGCAGATTTATTTGAAGATGAGGAATTCTGCTGGATGGTGGAGGCCAACAGATTGGCAACAGTTTGCTTGTCAGTTATCAGAGCACCGGCAAGTTTCAGGTGATGAATTGAGGGGTTGGTGTTCTTCCCTTTGATCTGTCTGATGTTCCAGACTTTTTTCTTGGAGGTTTTAGATGTCAGCCCGGACAGAAGTTTCTCTAAGACTGACGTTTACTGATATTGAAAGTGTGCCTGGTTTTGACACAGAGTTTTTGATGGGCTCGAGCGTTGGGGCCTGAAGGTCTTTGGAATACCCAACTCTGAGCCCATTTGCGTACTTTTGAGATCTGTTGACAGTCACAATTAAACCAAGGTGTTTTGGGCAGTTGGAGTTTGTTGGAAGACGTTGGAATACAAGTTTTAGCACAGTTAATCACAGTATTGGTTAGAGATTCCGTAGGCTCTGGACTCTGAAAAATGTCAATTCCCTGGAGTCCTTTGAAATATTGGCAGCAAAAAGATTCCAGTTAGCCTTCTTATAATTAACATATGAAACAGAGGCATTTTCAGTTAATACAGGTTTTAAGAGAACGGGGAAAAATGGTCACTTCCATGCAGATCGTCATGGACAGACCACTCATAGTCCAGGGCCAGCAAGGGGCCACATATCGACAAATCTAAACTTGAAAGTGAATCTGAGAAAGAGTGGAGGTAAGTTGGAGATCCATCATTCAGACAACACAAATCAAAGTCTGAAAGGACATCTTCAAGAGGACTATGTCCACTGAAATCACCCAACAGCAAAAAAGGTCAAGGAAGTTCTCTGATCAGACTGACAAGGTCCTGATGACAAACTGGGACAGAAGGTGGCAGATATAGTGAGCAAATTGTAATAGTTTGTGTGGAGAGTGACTCTCGCAGCTACTGCCTGAAGGGGGGTAGTCAGAGTGACAGGACTAAACAGCAAAGTTTTGTTTATAAGAAGGGCAACACCGCCCATTAGTCCCAATGCGGATGGTTGTGCAGGTTTGGAAAGAATATTAAAGCCAGAAAGAGTGAAGGTCTTCTGGCTTTGAATTTTAGTTTCCTGAAGAGCTATGACGTAAGGTTTTATTGTTTGACGCAAAAGCTGCATCTCCTCAAAGTTTGATTTAGGCCACGGATATTCCAATCAGTTATTTTACTGTCCATGGTGCAGAGGACGAATAGGAGACAAATCAGTTCATCTCCAAGTCATCATCTGCATCCAATGGTGCGGATTTGTTATCAAGTTGGATGGGATTGTTTTGGTCTCCACACCTGCTGGCAGACTTGCCTGCAGGTGAAGATGGCTTGGGTTTTGGAGACGGTGGAGGTTTCTTCTTCATCTCCACCATCTCCACACTAAGTTGTACTCCCTTGCCCGCACGGGCACCGCTCATGAAAGTTTGAGGCGGGAGGCCTGGCTTTTTATTCTGCCCAGCAGCAGATGGATTAGACTGCTGGATAGTCTGAGGGGTGGTGGATTTATTGCCCCCACCAGGGGCATCCATTTTGGGTCGGGAGGTGGTAGCCTTGCTTCCACCAGAGTTTGACATTCTACCTTGTAATGTTTTAGTGAAAATGAACTCATCCGCCTGGCAGCAGACAGAACGGGTTCAAACTTTCTTCACAGCCAAAGTGTACGAAGAAACAGGAGACATCTGAATGCCTACAACCTGTTTACGAGCTTCGAAAAAGGAGATTTTCTTTTCTGTTTTTACTTTTTGGATGGTGGACTCCTGGATCCAAACAGGGCAGTTGCGGGAAGAAGAGGGGTGGTCGCCACCGCAGATTGCACAATGTTCCGGGTCTTTACAAGGCCCATCATGGGTTGCTTTGCAACAAACACTACACACCTCCTCCCCAGAACAGCGGTCTCTGATGTGTCCAAACTTCTGGCATTTGAAACAACGCATTGGTGACAGAACATACAGTTGGACACAGACATTCAAGCATCCTACTTTAATGACCGCAGGTAACAAAGGATTGCAGAATGTCAGAAAGAGGGTGTTGGTGGGCACTCTTTCTGCACCTTTACAGACTGTCACCCTATGCACCTCTGTCACACCTTGGGATGCCAGTTCTGCCTTGATCTCCGCCTCTGAGACACCTTTCAAATCTGGGAACCAAATAACTCCTTTGGACGAATTCAACTGCTTATGGGGAGTCACCCGGATTTCTCTGTTCACCAGCTTTGTTGCCCTCAGCAGCTGCTCTGATTGCTTCTTCGATCTGCACTGGATGAGGACTGCTCTGTTCCTTCAATCATGAGCCAGGATGCCCAGAAACCTGTCCTCTCCCTTATCTCCATATCAGAGTCGCTGTGTGAATCAACCTCTTTCAAAATTGGGTCTACTGTCTTTCTCTCACCCTTAGCCTATCTGACATGGGAGGCCCTACTAGGGGCATCAACTCCTTACCACGTTGTGCTTAGGCCAGACAGCAACTTGACTTTTCAAACCTAGAAGCATTTTTCAAAAACTAGAGAATTGGTGACAGAACATACAAGTATTAATGCCCCCGCCAGCAAAGCCTAAGGGATCACAGGACTGCGCAAGCCCTCCGATCACAGCAAGGTTGCAACCCCCCGGAGGGAGGTGGATGAGAGGAAATCTTTTAGGTTTGGACGGATCTGAATGAGTTTGTTATCCATCTGTGTCTTCCAATCCTCTTGCCAGAGGTCTCTGACATAATCATTAACTTTTGTTTTTTGATCTGTGTAGGGGATAGATATGTTAGTTAGTTTCCCTGTTGTGGCATTCTTGGCCAAACGATCAGCCATGTCATTCCGTCCAATGCCAACGTGACCGGGAACCCAAGCCAGAACAATGTTGTGACCTTCCGCTTTCAACATGGTAAAAAGTTTTTTTTTAAGTTTAAGTTACCAGCACCGTGGCGAAGTGGTTAGTGTCGCGGACTCCCGGCTGGGTGGTTGTGGGTTCAAATCCCATCAGAAGTCATGTGGGTTTTTCTGCCCCAACCAGCTCCTACCCAGAGTTGAGTTGCTGCGGACTCAGTTGGGAAGACTGGGACCACACAGTCGAATTTCATCCACTTAATGGATACATTTCTGAGAGTGTTGCTCAAATTTCCTGACTAACAATGCAGGTGCCTGTATCTCTCGGGCTGGTTGACGCCGGGATATATTATGAAAGGAAGCATAGAGTACAGCCTTGTCATGTAGTCTCAGACCGAAATGGAAATCCGTAGCATCATCTTAATCATCCTCATTCTCACTGATCAGCATAAAAAAAAAAAAGTCTCAAATTCTGTGGCCCTTCATGCCCTACTCTCATGGTGACCTCAATTTCGATGTCCTCTCCACGTTTGTGGCCTTGGTTTGGTTCTGTCGGGGTCACCAGTATCGGCGAGTCCATGGGGTCTGTTGTTGGACGGATGTGGTGGCGCCCTCTGGAGGGACAGCTCACTCAAGCCGGCTGCACGACTGAGCAATTATTGTCGTCAGTAGGGGGTTTAGTGGGTGGTGTCTTGCGTATGTTAGATCAGAACAGGTGCCACTGAACACCACCGGAGTAACTTGGCAGCAGTGCAGTGTCTCCTCCAGTGGGTTTCCTCTTTACAACTTGACATTGACTGCTCCCTGTGGATTGCTGGTGCCATGGCTAGGGCTGGGCTGACTGGGCTGTGGCTGTGGACAGGGTGTCGGAATGAGCGGCGTGGGTGTACTGCCTCTGAGGTGGTGCAGAGGTTGGGACAGAAGAAAAAAAAAGAAAAAAAAAGGTGTAGAAGTTTGGGATGATTGAAGTTACGGCCAGCTATCGCATGCAAAGCTGACAACGAATCAGACAAAACCAGAAAGTCCTTTTTGTAAATTGAGAGATTATCTTCAATGCCAGAACCAGGGCTGTAAGTTCAGCAGAGTTAGCAGAAGCATCTGATGGAATATGTTCTAATAATATTCGAGAAGGAGCACCGGGGGGGAATAGGCTGCACAGACCACTCCATCTTCAGACTTGGAACCGTCTGAATATTTTCTGAAAGAATTGGAATTTTGAACAGAGATCGGCAAACAATGCCTTGTATGCCAGAGAGCTGGTGGATTCTTTGTGAAAAACTGCAAGATCAAAGTGAATTTGGTGTGAAAAAAAGGTCCACAGAGGCTTATCTGGAAACTTGGAGAAGTCAGACACAACTCCTAGATCAAGACCTGCATTCTGCACATAAGGCTGCATACGATGACCAAATGGAGGAATACAGTTGGGATTTTTTTCCAATTTACTTTGAAACTGAGGGTTAAAAAAATACAGTCATAGGCAGGGTTTTCCAGTTCAGAGAACAGTCTGAGATAGTAGTTCAAGGACAGTTTCAGCCTGCAGTTGAATAGTGAGGGTTCACCTGCCTCTGCATACAGGCTGTACACAAGGGTGATGCGGAATGCTCCAAGACAGAGACAAAGCCCTTGATGGTGGATAGGGTCCAAGAGTTTCAGGTAGGAGGGTCTTGCAGAGCTGTACACAGCACATCCATAGTCCAGTTTAAAATGGACCAAGGCTCTGTAGAGGTGCAACAAAGTTTTCTATCAGCGCCCCAGTCAGTGTATGCTACGACCTGCAGAATGTTCAGAGCTCTCTGGCAAGACGTTTTTAGGTTTTTAATGAGGCTAAGAAAGTTGAGTTTTGGTCAAAAATAACTCCTAGAAATTTGGCCTCTTTGACAGCTGGAATGGGAGATTTCCCTATTTAGATTTCAGGATCTGCAAATAACTGATGAAAAATATGGAAGCGATGCCAACCCGAACCTGAAACTGTCGTTTTGCCAAAACATTTTTGATAAAAAGTGGAAGATGACCTCGAAAAACAAGATCATGGAGATCATAAAGTAACCCAGATTTTCAGGTAGTATCGTAGGCCTTCTCCAAGTCCAAGAAAATAGCCACTGCATGTTGTTTATTTAAAAAGGCATTTCGAAGCAGAGATTCCAGATGGATCAAATGGTCCACTGCAGTTTAATGTTTGTGGAAGCCACACTGTTCTTTCGCCAGAAGGCCGGCAGTTTCCAGTTTCCACATGAGTCTAGCACTGACCATGTTTTCCATCAGTTTGCAGATACAGCTGGTCAAAGTAGTTGGACGGTAATTTGATGGGCTTGAAAGATCTTTTCCAGGTTTGGGAATTGGTATGATAAGGGCTTTTGCCAAGAAGGTGGAGAGAATCCAGTAGTCCATACATGGTTGTATACGTGTAGCAGAATGTTCAGACCTTTTGCAAAAGATGTTTCAAAAGTTTATAATGGATTTGTCTATACCAGGAGAGGAATATTGCTGCAAGAAAGCAAGGTGGATTTCAATTCGTTTATAGTGAAAAGAAGATTGTAGTCTTCCATACTGTCTGATGAAAAGTTGCAGGTGATTTTTCTTTGAGGGCTTTGTTTTTGACAAAACAGGCTGATTTGTTAGAAGAAGAGGAATTCATTTCAATAGTTGAAGCAAGCAGATTGGCAACTCCTTTTTTCTCAGTTATTAACCTTATCGCAACAGAGAAGAGGAATTCATTTCAATAGTTGAAGCAAGCAGATTGGCAACTCCTTTTTTCTCAGTTATTAACCTTATCGCAACACTCTGTGCGATAGTGACAGCAACTCAGTCGACCCGTTTCTTGACAAGCCGTTTCCTGGTGACGGCAGCACTGCGGTACTGCCCAGACATCTACCGTCTAGGAGATGCAGCTGCCATAAATATTTAGAACAGGATTCTAGCCACTGGAAGGTAAGTTTACATGCACTAGCGATGACCTTTGTGACCCCAGTTTAGTCCAAACAAAGAGACCTGTCTGGCACTAGGAAGGCATGTGTGGAATTTCCTGCTTCACCAACATATTGGGCAGAAGGAGAATGACATGTGGTTTTAGAACTGGTTCACTAAAGTAGTTCAGAAAATGAGGGGGGTAAAGGTGTACAAGTTTATCAAAAAGAATCTGAACTTGATTTATTTGCTCTGTGTATTTAATAGTTTTATATGTCTTATCATCTGAAGCCAAAGCAATGAAAAGTGTGTACCTGTGTGCAATGATTTAATTTCCTTTAAAAAAAAAAAAATTCAATTGGATTACACGTATTGAATACCTCAGGCTTTCTGCATCTGTTCAAAAGTAAGAGCGAAGTTTTATGTCCCTTTTCTTCCTCATTTGCTGTTGTCATACTAACCAAACAAACATAAACAAGATTGTGTTCTCCTATGTTTTACTTATGTTGTTCTTGTAACAGTAGCGTTGCTATTTTACCCAAAATGCATCTAATTCTATGCTCATTAGAAAGTTTGCGCTTTACCCTTTCCGTTGATATATAACAATCACTGTTAGGTTTATATTAGGAGACATAAAATAAAATTTAAAGAGTGCAAAAATTGCGCGTCTGAAATGGTTGTAAGCATGTGCGGTGCACACGCCTGCAGGGAAGCGACGTTGCTTTGCCTTGCCCATCTGGAAAGTATTAAAGAGTCAGAAAACTTGAGATGGTTCACAGTGGGGCAGGTGTTCTTCCCTTTAATTTTCTTGATGATTTTCCACACTTTCTTCTTCGATGTTGACCAAAATTGTTTCCAAGATAAAACGTTTACTGGTTTTATAAATGTGTTTGAATTTTGCTCTCAGTTTCTGATGCGCTCGGACGTTGGGCATCAGTGGTCTGCGGGAGACCCAACATTGAGCTCTTTTGCGGGCTTTGTTAATTTCCTTGCATTCAGAGTTGAACCAAGGAACTTTTGGCATTTGGGGCTTCTTGGAAGATGTGGGAATGGTTGACTTTGTGCAATTCAGTATGGAATCTGAAAAACTTCCTGCCAGATCTTCACTTTGCTGGAACTTGTCCTCTTCCAGATTATTAAGAAACTTAGTGGCAAAGAGGTCCCAATCTGCTTTGTTTGTTACAACTGAGGCTTTCTGGTAAGGACTCACTCGCTGCATTTGTATACCGAAGCAACATAGGAAGTGGTCGCTACAATATAGGACCTTATCAACCTTCCAAACAAAATCCAGAAACAAGGAAGGGTCACAAACAGAAAGATCCAGACAAGATGTGGTGCCATTAGCGGAGTGAAAGTAAGATGGCGATTTCCCATTCAAGACACACAATTCAAGCACTGAAAACACTTCCTCTAAAAGCAGCAGAGGAGATTTCACACTTCCCCATAGAGGAGAGAGACCATTCAGATCACCTAATAGGAGGCCGGAATAGCTGAGTTGGTAGAGCGCCGGACTCGTGATCCTGGGGTCGTGGGTTCAAACTTCGGTACGGTACAGGGGGGATTTTTCCCTCGGAGTTAACATTGGTTCTGACTCCACTCCCCATACAGTCCTTCGAATGAGACTATAAAACTGAGGTTCTGTGTGTAAACACACGCACAACACCTTGCAAACACGTAAAATCCCATCTCCAATTTTCGGAAGAGAAGGCCAGTTTGGCCGTTGGTATGGATGACACGTTGGTATGGATAGCATGCACCTTCCCTGAAGATGGAGCATGGCTGCTTAATGGCAGGATAAAAAACACAAAACTCACTGCCTGTCTATACACGTAGTGTCCGCATGAGTATCAGCCTGTGTATGCAGAAAGAAAGAAAGATCACCTAATAGCAGGAAGGGTCTAGGAAGCTGCTCCAAGAGCGAAATTAGGTCCCGTTTGGTCACACAGATATTTGGAGACAGATGCAAGCTACAGACAGTTATTATTTGTGAAGAGTAACCCGAGCTGCCACTGCCTGAAACGTAATCTGGACAGCAACTGGCTATACAAAACAGAGTTGTGAAATGAATAAGGCTACACCACCAGTAACGCCATGTTTGTGCAGGTTGATTTAGGAAGCTGAAGCCAGAAAGTGGGAAAGTTTTTGTCAGACCTTAGAAGCATTTCTTGCAGTGAAACTAGCACAGGCCTAGCTTCATGGCATAAAAGCTGCAACTCTTCATAATTGGAATACAGTTCCCTGCAAAACTGGAATACAGTTCCCTGTAAGACTGTTTCCATTTTGGTTGAGGACTTTAATCATCCATGACTATGTCCTCTTCCTCTTCATCATACAGAGCTTAAAACGCATTCTGCAGTTAGAGCTCCGCTTTTTCAACCTGTCAGGTGAAAAAACTTGGTCAAAGCCACTGTCAGGGAGCCTTCTTTGGGAGGTGGTCTCAGCTTAGGAGCTATCTCGGGGCAAACCCCTTGCTGGGCAGCCCGCACAGCTGCAGGCTTAGTGGATGCACTGGAAGTGCATCCTTTTGGTGGGTTTGAGGTCCCCACCAACCGCGACATATTCAAAGCTGGAAGACATTCAGCGGCTCAAGACCACATGGGTCTATCCACCTAAGGTGCTCCGAGTAATTTTTTAACGTCTCAAAAAAAGGAGTGGGTTTCCTTCTGCTCCTGCACCAACTCTTTGGCTTCGAAGAACAAAATCTTTTCTTTTTTAACACACGCTGGATTTCGCTTTCTACTCGCCAAGCAGGGCAGTCTTTTGAAGAAGAAGGGTGGTCACCACAGTTCACGCATTTCGTGGATTCACATCTGCCCTCATGAACTGCTTTACCGCAGGTGGCACACATCTCCTCTCCCTGGCATTTCTCCTTAACATGTCCAAATCGCTGACATCTGAAGCACCTTAGTGGGGATGGTTCACTGAGGGCTACTTTTACTCTCAGGTATCCACCTTTATAGACTCTGAAAGAGTCGGTTTGGCAAAGGAGGAACAGAGTATTTGTCAGTGTTCTCTCTGCACCTTTTTGAAAAGTCGCCCTCCTGACTTCTACCACTCCTTGATCAGCCAAATCAGCCTTTATTTCTCCCTCAGATATCTCAAACAACTCTCGGTAATGGATGACACCTTTTGAGGAGTTTAGACTTTTGTGAGGGGACACCTGGATTGGGTTATTCACAAGACTTGCTGACTTTAATAAGTTCTCCAAGTGGACTTTTCGGTCAACCTGCACGAGCAGGGAACCATCCCTCAACCTCTTCACTGATTTCGGCCATGCGCCTACAAGACCTTTCAGCCCCTTTGCAACAGCTTCTGTGTCTGAGTCTGAGTCTGTGTCGCTTGAAGGGTCAAAACCCAGTTTTCTTCTCTCCTGTTTTAGTAGTTTTGGTGGCCATGAAAGTTTTTAAATACTGGCAGAAATAAATGGTCATCCCAGGAGAGCTGCCATGCTGGGGAAGGGATAATGGATGGCCATAATATGGCGTCCATGAGCCTGGTACCATCCCGCATGAAAACCAGACAATGCATCTTCATGACTGAATTGGGATCAGCTACTCAGCCCTTGTCAGGTAACTGTAGCTTGGGCTTCCCTGCTGCTTATGGCAGCGACCCAAGTATCAGAGAGCGACTCAAGTATCAGAGATAAAAAAAGCATGGAAAAGAAGGCTTGAAGGGGAGATGGAGAGATAAAATATCTGTTAAGAAAAGCAGAAGATAGAATAGGAAAAAGGTGGGTTACTATTTGTCAGGGCCCTCACTCTTAACCTTTCTGACATGGGAGACCCTAACAGGGGCATCAATTCCTACCACATAATGCTTAGGCCAGTCAGCAACTTGGCTATATAGGCCTAGAAGTGTAGACAAGAACTAGCCATCTAGTTGAGTATTGAAAAAAAAAAAAGTTGGTTTGTAGAACTGGACCACAGAATATGAGACTTTCTTACAATGCTTGCTTTGAAATTTCTTTCTGGTCAGACACAACATACCAAGTATTGTTTACACTTCCTTTTCTGCTTTTGCCTGGTGTCAACAATGTCAGAGATAGAGACACCTGCAGTGTTGGTTTGAAAAATCTTAAACAACTCTCTCAGAGATGTATCCATTGAGTTGATACACCTAAAGTGTGTCATTCCCATCTTCCCACTTAAGGCCTGAGTACTCAACTAAGGAAAGGAACTGGCCAACTTAAAAAAAAAAAGAAAAAAAAAAAATCCCACAAATAAATGCCTCTGATTGGACTTGAATCCAGACCCTCTCATCCTGTAACCCCATGATCCTAACCACTACACCATGGCACCATTCCATAAGTTTTGATGTTGTGATGTTGGTGCTGGTGGTAACAATTATTGCAGTTGTGGGTAGTAATGATATGTTTGATGTTGTGGGTACTGATGGTAATGGTGGTGGTGTGGGTATAACAATTAATGTTCAGAAGCAGAGGTGGTGATGGTGGTGATAATGGTTGCTTTTGTGGGTAATAGTAACAGATGTTTGGCAGAGGTGGCAATGGTGGTTCTTTGCTACAAGTAGCTACCAGATGGTGGTGATTGCTGCAGTAGTGGGGTGGTGGGTGTCAGTGAAGGTTGTTGATGATCAGATGGTACTGGTCTTTGGTGAAGCACAGAAACATGGGCATAGTGGAATGTGAAGAGAGACAGACAGCAGAGACACAGAGGTGGGAGCAGGAGGGGTGAATCACTGACAAAGACATGGAATGATATAGAGACATACAGAAAGGGACAGTGAAAGAGGATTGCACACAACTGCAGACTGATACAACAGTATTGTTTGACTTTCTGAAGAGAAAGGTTGGACAAACTGAGCTCTTTAGTCCAATGTGATGAGTTCGTGTCATGGTATGTCAAGTGTTTTAGTTTGAATGAATTGTGCTGTTTTGACAAATTAGGCTGCTTGGGCATACTGATCTAAAACAAAAAGTCCTTTCTCCAACATCCTTTTTCATATTTACAAACAACACTCAGGAAAACACCACACAGCTAGGACAAATATAGATTTTTATATACTTATGATATAGCCATCTATGTCCAGCAGTGTGTATCCCCTTAACAAGAGTAAGAATGTAAGAAGCACTGAAAAAGTTATGAACATAAACCATGAAATGACTGGTTAACATCAATGACAGAAATGTTGGTTAACATCTGCCACAAAAAATCCATCAACGTCATCTTTAGCCTGGTAACTACAGAACTGAAAGCCAACCCCCCCCCCCCCAACTTCTCTATGACCTGACATCAACATTTCTAACAGTGAATTTTGACCTATGGCCACCTGGAGAAACTGGATAGAAAAGAGTATAAGTGTATGACAAGGGTAATCAGTTCTTATGATAAAGCTTCCTGCAGTCTGTTGGAAAGAAGATAACAATGTCTTCAGATGGCTGTATATGGAACAAGTAAGAATGTGTCATACTGTGTCTGGGGAACACATCACATGGCAGCGCTACCATCATTTCAAACAAACCTCTAGAATGACATAATCTAAAGGCATAATCTTTAATCCTTGTTACTGCAAGTGCCTTACCAATTCCTTGACTTGCTGGGTCCAAGCAGACAGAAGCTGCAGACCACGCAGAGCCAGGTTACTGAGCTCTCTGTTCTCTTGGTCGCTACGAGGCTTCTCACGTGTTGTAGTCGTCAGCTGTTATTAGCAAAGCACACAATGTTGGAATCTCACACACAAACAATTCATTTTGAATCTTTATACAGAATACTAACAACATAGTGTTGGTAGTGTGTTACACCAGTTCAGTTTCAATCTGTATGAAAAATAATAATAGCGTTATGTTGCTAATGCATGTTTGTGGGCATGTGTGTGTTTACGGATATGTGCACATGCATATAAGGCAGTGTGCTCAAATGTTCTTAACTTTTAAGTCACAATAACATGTTTTGTTAGTTTAGGCTTGAGTGCATGTGTGCCACTGCATGAGGAGTAGTCCATATATACTACACACTACATCTGCTAAGTTTTGAGACACACACCCACACGCGCGCGCGCACACACACACACACACACACACACACACACACACACACACAAAAACAGAATAGGTCAGCAAGTTACATGCTCTTCCCAAAGATCCTATTTTCCTGAAGTGGAATTCTGATGGTTCTGTGTTCCTCTCAACTCATTCTCTTTTCTGTCCAAGAAAGGGATCCAGATCAACCCTCGGTTTCTTTTAAACTGGTTCCTCTTGATTCTTCTGACCTTCCCTCTGGCTGCCTCGCCCATGCTCTGAAGGATGTAAATGAGCATGCTGGTGGCCCTGAACCTTCTTTTCATCACTTTGAGAAAATCTTCTGCCTTCCTAAAAGTATTCTGCTGTTCTGCAGACAATTAGTACCTGAACAAAGATGGCAATCCATCAGGCATTCAGGGTACATGGTATTGACTTGGCAACTGACTCCAGTCTCCAGGCATGCAAGGTTTGAAGTTTGTGACACATGATAACCTTTTGGCTCAATACTTCAACAAGACACATTATCCCCTTGCAGGTTGGAGCTCCTCACTGACTTTCAATTACTTTTATCTCAGAGAATAAGTATCTTCCTACCATGCCCTGGATGTTTGTGGTCAATCAAAATTCCACACCTCTTACTCTCTGTACAACTAACTTTCTATGCACTGCAATACTACCTGAAAATTGTCACAATACCTGAAACTTCCTGCTGTGCAATATTGTGCAACTGTCAATACTATGTACAACTTAATGCACAATGCAACACTATGCAACTGTCAATCTAATTACAACTTCCTGCACATTGCAACACTGTGCAACTGTAAATCTAAGTACAACTTAATGCACAATGCAACAATGTGCAACTGTCAATCTAAGTACAACTTCCTGCACAGTGCAACACTGTGCAACTGTCAATCTACGTACAACTTACTGCACCATGCAACACTGAGCAACTGTCAATCTCAGTACAACTTCCTGCACAGTGCAACGTTGTACAATTAACAATGCTAAGAACAACTTTCTGCACAGTGCAACACTGTACAATTAACAATGCTAAGTACAACTTCCTGCACAGTGCAATACTGTACAATTGGCAATGCTAAGTACAACTTCCTGGACAGTGCAACGCTATGCAATTAACAATGCTACTTGCAACTTCCTGCACAGTGCAATACTGTGCAATTAACAACACTAAGTACAACTTCCCCCACAGTCCAACATTGTGCAATTAACAATGCTAAGCACAACTTCTTGCACAGTGCAACGCTGTGCTATTGTGAATGTTAATGCACCTACCTGCATAGTGCGATACTGTGTAATTGTCAACACTGAGTTTAACTTCCTGCACAATACAGTACTGTGTAACTCTCAATGCTAACAACAACTTCCTGCACAGAGCATATTGTGTACAGTAAGGTAATGTTGCTTATAGCCCAGGTGACCGCAAACGGCCGTATCAGGGCTGTCACCGCACTGAAGTCGACTCACAAGTCATTCATTCACACAACCCTTTAATTAAAATACATCTTCTGAAAAATCACCTCAAATTTTGTTAAAAATGTTTCCACTGCAAAATCTCAGATCAGATGAAAAATGTTAAGCACTTTCAAGAATTCAAAGATCACATCAGGCAGAATATCTCTGAACAAGGTTTTCATGAAAACAAACAGAAAACATTTCTGTGTAGGAGAGGCGAAAAAAACGAAAAAGCAGGTATAACATTTTCCTCTAACAATGTTAATTTTAAGACATTTCCAGTAGTTCTCTTTTTCGCATTGCATAAAAAATAAAACATGGTTACAGAGCGGGTTACATCTCTTTTCTCATTCTGCAATAAAAAGGTTAGCGGTGACTGATAAACGTTTTTGAAGAAGGGTGAAATATACTTTTCTCTTAAGTCATGGTAAGATGGACAATGAAGCAAAAAAATGTAATTCGTTTTCGATCTGATCGCAGAATGGACAGTTCTTAGTGTTGGGTTTGTATCTTTTATGGACATTTAAATCGCTTATTCCCAGCCGAAACTTGACAAAAAATATTTCGAAATCTCGGAATAGTAATATCATGTAGATATTTTTCAGGCTGCAGCAACGATTTAAAACAAGCGGTAAGTAGAATATCTGTCGCTGTTTGATAACTTATCATTCCATTCTTGTTTATAACAATCAGTCATACGTTGTTTCAATTCACGCAGAAAAAGTTTCTCGCAACCCCACCCCACATTTAGCCAAACAAAAGAAAAATCCAAATACATCTAGACAATGTTTTATAGAAAGCACCCAATTCGTTTGCAAACTAACATTTCTATATTTTGTAGTAATCTCATTTTATCCATTTCGTATGCTTGTTTTGGTAGCCTTGAGAGAGGTAAGTTTTGTAACTTCAACCAGTATCGCACTGCTCTTATTGTGCTGTCTATATTCAAAGGATATCTACCCAGCTCTCCATATGTCATTGTTTTGGGGTACTTGGAGACACATTCAAAAAAACGTTTACACGCAAACAGATGAGGTAATTCAATGCAATGGAAACGAGACAGACCCCAGATTTCTGCTGCATACAACAAACATTGGCTTCACTGAGCATCAAACAATTAAAAAAGACAGATCGATCTAAAGTCCCCAATCTCCCACATCGTTTTCATGATCTGTACAACTTTTCCTTTAGCTCGTCCTGAGAATTCTTCGAGTGCAATGTCGTACGACAATTTTGTGGTCAATGTAAATCCTAAGTATTTATAGCTGTTTACTATTTCGATTTCTTTATCCTGATAAAACCATTTTTCTGACTTTGTCAGAAACCCGCCCTTCCTAAAAACCATTACTTTCGTCTGTTCAGGTTCACTTTGAGCCCTAAAGAAGTTGAAGCCTTTTCGAGGTTATTTATCTGATTTTGAAGCCCAACTGGAGTTGTCGAGAACAAGCAGATATCATCGGCAAACAACAACAAGAATATTTCCTGCAAGCCTGGTAGAAGTTGGAATCCATGCTTTCCATTCTGTGTCACTTGATCGGCAACTTCAGTGATCAGCAGGGAGAAAATCAGGGGAGACAACATGCAACCCTGTTTCACACCTGCCGGACAGTCAAAAAAATCAGAGACTTCATTGCCCCAACGCACACACGACTGCACCGATGCGTAAATACCTTGTAGCATACGTAGCATTTTGGTAGAGGTTTAAATCTTTTTAAGAACAAGCCAAAGGCAATCCCTATCGACTGAATCGAAAGCTTTCATATAATCAATAAAAGCAACGTACACTTTACATTTTCCTTTTCCTGTAAACCGCTTTTTTATTATAGATACTAGAGTAAAAATATGGTCAATCATTTCATAATTTTTACGGAATCCAGCTTGTTCTTTGCAAATGTTATTTTCCTTTTCTGCCCATGTGTATAAACGTTTATTTAGAATAGACGTAAAAACTTTACTAATAATACTTAACAATGAAATACCACGATAATTTTCAGGGTTATTTGCATCTCCTTTTTTAAACAATGGGACTATAACTGATTGACCACTCATCTGGATAAACGCCTTCATCAAACAGATTATTAAACAATTTAGTAAGAAAGGGGGTTATCAAATTTTTCTGCTACCTTCAAAAATTCACCAGGTATTTCATCGATACCAGCAGCTTTACCAGTTTTTATTTTTACGAATTGCATATTTAACTTCTTCCTTAGTTATTTCTTCATCTAATTCTGGAACATGAATGGAAATATCTTCTTCATCTACAGTAGCGTTGTGCCCGGCGATATTGGTGTATGTTTGCCCTAAAACCTCGGCGAAATGATCTTTCCAACTTTCTATGTTTATGGTTACGTTATTTTTAATCCTTGGGCTTACTTGCTTTACTAACGACCAGAATTTTGAACTATCATGTTTATTTTGTAAAAGAGAGAAGCACGAACAGACTGATTATAACATTTCTTTTTTTTCGTTCAGTTTAGACTGATAATCGGATTGTTCTCGTAGGAAAACTTATTCATCCTCCCCTTTACGTGTACGGGTGAAGCGGCATAAGCAACTAACGACCTGACGTTTCAGTTTTCTGCACTCCATGTCAAACCATTTATTCACACGCTGCGCGCAGCCCCCAAACTGGACCGTTCGTCGCATACACTGCCCCGCAGTGAGCAATAGCGACACAAAATGGCCCAGCGCAGATTTGGCACTAACCTCAATACGATTCATTGCTTCTTCCATGGCTTGCTTCCCTTCGCCGGAAACTAAATAATCTAAAAATATCTGCTTTTTTTTTTCTGGTCCCATTTTAATTTTTCCATATTTCTTTTATCCCTGTAACTGCATAGATTATCATCTTCAGTGGCAACAGAAACAGTGAGTTCTATAGGGATGCTGCGACTCAATACGATTTGCAACTGACATATTTTTACATAATGTACAAAATCTACGGAAGACAAAAAGAAATCAATGGTGCTATTTCCTCTCTGTGACAAAAAAGTGAAGTTTCCATCACCATCACCAATAACACAACCATTTAAAAGGCGTCAACTGGAACATAGCACAAAACTGAATCAACATTTTCCCAAAACTATTTACAACATCATCCTGTGATTTTCTTTCGAAAGTATTTTCTGGTTTTCCCTCAAAATATTCATCAACACTCACATCTAGGTACCAATCACCAATTCCTGAAATTCAAATCACCACCAATCAAATAAAACAAATCTTCACCACATTCCATCAAAGACATAAAACTGTTCCAGGTTTTGCAGGTTGCAATCAAAATCTTTCTTTTCGTAATATGGACTCTTAACTGGTTGGTTGTAAATACCAAGGAAAAGAACATCTTTTTCACAACCAAAAAGCTCCTTGATATTTTGCACACAAGATATTGTCACATTTTGTTTATTTTTGTAGTATATTTAGAAATTGTTTTTCGAATCAACATAACAGTTCCACCAGAACTACGCCCATATTTGACAGCTTTACTGCAGGACAATGCAAAACAACAAAATCACTAAAGTAAACATCAAAATCAAAGGAAGGCACTGTAAACGATTCGCAAAGAAAACAAAATGTAGAAAGATGTTATATAATCAACAAAATCAAGATCAGTAGTTTAGAAACTAAACCGTTTATATTCCAGCAAGTTACTGAAAATACTTTTTTCTTGTTCACACAATTTGGCTCCAATGAGTAAGGTTTCCAGTTTGTATATTATCATGTGCATTTGCCTGTGCATTGCCATGTGCCTGTGTATCGCCATGTATCTGCGTATTTTCATGTTCTTGAGTGCTGCCATGTGCCTGTGTATTATCATTTGTCTGTGTATTTCCATGTTCCGCCTGTGTAATAGCATGTGTCTGTGTGCTGAGCGTGTGTGTTCTGACCTCACGTTGTAGGTCTCGGCCTGACCCCTATTTTCCCACATTGTCACGACGTTTGCACGTGTTGCACATATTCTGTCTCTTGCCCCAGGTCAAGTCGTTTTTTGTTCGATAGTTTTTTGACGAGTCGCCGCCCTGGTTCGTGGTCGATCATCTGTTGTCATCACGCACGGGATTTCGCGGTTCATTCCGTGATCCAGATTTCTGGTTGGGGGACATCACCGGTCAACCCCACCACAACGCCACCCACCCCATCCCCCCCCCCACCACGCCCTCCCCCCTCCACACACACACACACACACACACACACACACATACCTATCTCCGACTCATCTGGTTCTTTGTTCATAAGATATATGGTCAGAAATCTTTAGTAGTCATCTACGGCGGTGACGGGTTGGGGAAGGCAAGACTCGATAACACAAACGGGTGAGGGTTACTGTGGGATGGGTTCCGGGATCGGCTGGAGGAGGGATGGTGGGGTGGAAAGAGGTGGTGGGGGTAGGATATATGTTTGTGGAGGTCTTAAGAGAAGAGAAGATTAGAGATAGATAAAGAGAGAGAGAGGAGGGTGATGTTGAGTAGGTATTTTTTTGATTATTTGGTGTGGACACATGTTTTAATTCCGTTCGTTTTTGTTGTTTGTTTTGTTGTGGTGTTTGTTTATGGTGGGGGTGTGGGGGTAGGGAGTATGGGAGGTGTTAGAGGGTTGTGGCTGAAGGGATGGGGGGGGGTGGGGGGGGGTTTTTGGTTTGTAGTTGTGTGTGGTGGTGCGGTGTGGTTGGGGTGTGTTTGCGGGGGGTCACTGTGGGGTTTATTGTTTGGGCTGCCAAGGGCGTCGGGTCGGGCGGCGAGGGGGCACTGTTGTGTGCGGGGTGGTAGGGGTGGGGGATATGCGAGGTCATGCCCCGGAGTGAGCGTCCACGTGCCGTGGGGGAGGGCGCGGAACACAAGGTTCTCTTGGGGGGCAGATAGAAGTCTGGGGCTGGGGGGCGTGGGGGTAGACTCGCGCTCGTGCTGTGCTCTCGGCTCCCGCGCGCCGCCCCGCGGGGGTGTGGGGGGGGGGGGGGGTGTGTGTGTGTGTGTGTGTGTGTGTGTGCCTTCTGTCTATTTGTTTCTTCTGTTACGTTTGTCCCTGTCTTTTTGTCGGCCTGTCTGGTACTCTCTCTCTCTCTCTCTCGCTCTCTCTCTCTCTCTCTCTCGGGTTGGGCTCTCGTCTCTCTCTCTCAGGTCTTCGGCTCCGTCCCGACTTTGAAAACATTTGCTAATCTTTTATCACTGACCCGCCCTCCACCCCCTCCTCCCCTTTCAGTTGCCCCCTTTTTTTTCATTTTTTTCTTGCTGGTCTTTTCTTTTGTGTTTATTTTTTTCTTCTGTTGTTTCTCATTCCTCTCTTGTTTACGCTCAATTAAAGCTCCTGACACAAAACCGTTTGGGTCGTGGGCGGGAAATACCAGAGCATGACGAGGAAAGGAGAATGAAGGGAAAGGAGAAAGAAAAAAAAAAAAAAAAAGGGGTGGGGGGGGGAGGAGGAAGAGGAGAGGCACGAAGATGAGGAAGAGGACTACGAGGATGATGACCGAAGAGATAGATGACAGAAGGAGGAGTAGGAGGAGGAGAAGAAGGGGGAAGGAAGAGGAGGAGGAGCAGAAGGATGAGCAAAAAGAGGAGGAGGAGGAGAACAAGAACAAGAAGAACAAGAACAAGAAGAAATGAAACAAAACAACAACAACCACAAAACAACAACGACGACGCAATAACATCAACAACAACAGCAACAACAGCAACGAGAACAATCTCAATAGAAGCGGACTTTGCAAGGGAAAACAAAATGTCTATACATAAATGCAACAACAACAACCACAACAACAGAAACTCTTGCGAAAAACAGATGTGAGCGGAACAGGAGGAGCGCAAAGACAGGGGTGGTGGGGTGTGTGGGTGTGTGGAAGGAAACACAGAGAGAGAGAGAGAGAGACCGAGAGAGAGAGAGAGAGAGGGGAGACAATCAGCACAAAGCAGCGGGAAATCCCTATGGGGGGGGGGGGGGGGGTGTCGTTGCGACTATTTCCCCTAACCAACCAGCTACCTTCCCTATTGCAAAATTTGCAACATCAAAGAGGGCCTAGTGGCTCTCGCATTCTCTGCGTGGTCGTTTCGTTTTTTCTCTTCCCGCCATATACACCCTCTTTACTCTTCCTCCTGCTTTGCGCCTTCTCACCTACTGCCTCTAACGCCTGCTATGTACCACGTTTCTCTCAGTGGTAATGATTCTGCCTAACTGACAGTATGTGCTTGAGTGGGTGAATGGGGAAATAATAAATGCTTCTCAAAATGAACCTTCAGCAGCTTATAGTCTCCGAAGCGGGAGACCATCTCCAATGGGGAGAAAGCTCACTAACATATAACTCCTGGTCAGATACCGGTATTTCGAAACCTGATTGTTTCTCCTCATGACCGCGGAAAGTGGTAATTTGACTCCTCTGCCTTTTCGGTTTTTAAGAACCAACACAAAACACATACACATACTTTTACGTTGCATATACTTTTCCGACCAAAAGAAATAAAATCTGTGGTGTATTATCCTGCATGGAGACACACAACACACATGCAAACGCGAGGGCACATGCTCGGAAACAAGAAGGGGGAGATGAGAGGAAGGAGAGAGAGAGAGAGAGAGAGAGAGAGAGAGAGCGAGGAGAGAGATGAGAGAGGGGGGGTAAGAGATGAATTCGATTAATCTGTGTCTGTCTTCCTTTATAAATCTATGAGGGTATAGTGGTTTGCGTGCGATCATGCTTTGTGTGTGTGTGTGTGTAGTGTGGTGTGCGCGCGCGCGCGCGCGCAGCGCGCGTGTATTTGTGTGTTTATGTTGTTTTCACCAGAGAGAGAGAGAAGAAGAGAGAGAGAAGGAGAGATAGAGAGAGAGATACATACAGAGAACAATTACCGACAGACAGAAAGACAAGACAGGGACCAAGAGTGCACAGACAAAGGACGAAGAACAGACTTGTCTACGGATTTGTGTGTGGACGGGGTGTGTGGGTGGGGGGGGGGGAGGGGGGGGGGGGGGTGGGGGGGGGGATTGGGGGGGGGGGGGGGGGGGGGGGGGGGGGGGGGGGTGGGGGGGGGTGGGGGGTGGGGGGGGGGTGGGGGGGGGGGGGGGGGGGGGGGGGGGGGGGGGGGGGGGGGGGGGGGGGGGGGGGGGGGGGGGGGGGGGGGGGGGGGGTGGGGGGGGGGCGAGGGAAGACTGAGGGCTCTACTTACTTTACTACGTACTTTTACTTTTTTTTACTGCGGGCGTGAGTGGCGAGGAGATGGAATGTGGGGGTAGAAGTGGGGTGGGATTTTTTGCTGTGGTTGGGGAAGAAACGTAAATGCTGCCCACTCCATCTCCGCTTTGCAGGCCCCCAAACATAGTACCCAGTTCCCGCGCAAGCCGTGCCACGAGCCAATGAATCGTGGATGTGGTAAAGAGGGTGGCCGGAAGTGAGGGGATGAGGGGGGGGGGGTGTGGTGGGGGTGGGGGGGGGGTGGGGTGGGAGGGGGTGTCCCCCAAA
>JADBJO010012765.1:0-52500 GCA_016801955.1 Conus betulinus | reverse complement strand
GCAGTGCTACCAGTACATGGCAAGGAGTGCCAGGATAGGTGATGACAATGTTTATTCTGTGTACTTTGTTTTCTTTTATATCTTGCTCTCACCACGACCGACACTTCTGTTGACAGGAACTGCAGCACTTGAGGATGTGCCACAGAGCCATGGAACCACTCTTGACAACGGCAAAGGGCAAACCATCCACCAAACACCCAGAGAATGCTGGCGGTGGTCCATCTCCCCTGCACATTTCTGCTCAGCCCTCCACTTGTGTTACGCTTGATGCCAAAGACACTTCACCCAGGGACACACGCTATAGCCGACTGACAGAAAACTGTGTGACCATCACAGACTCAACAGACTTGTGTTGTGAGTCACATTCCAGTGTGTGTGATGACAAGGTGGAAGCTCCGGCATGGGCTTTGAATCCCGGGGAAGCTGAGGAGGAGGTCGCGTCAGCACCAGTGACACAGAGAGTGAGTGTGATTGGCATTTCTGCCGCAGTGGTGGCTTCTGCTGGCATGGCTGATTCACAAGAGGAGGGCGTTTGGGGAGATGCTGATGATGTAAGTGGATATTTTTATATGTGTGTGTGTGTGTGTGTGTGTGTGTGTGTGTGTGTGTGTATTTGTGGAAGCTTTCTCTTATGAAAGCAGAGAGATATACAGGGTGAGAGAGAATATGATTTGTAGGGTAGGTTTGCTTTATTTCAACTATCCTGCTAGATGTAGGATCCACCTTGTGAGTACACTCACGAGTGAAAACAGAATCCCACCAGGGGAACTAAATGTTGGTATGGACTGAAGGAGTTACTCAACGTTGTTTTTTTCCCTTCTTTTTTTTGTGTGTGCTAAATTGTGCTAAATCGAACACACTAAACCTATGATATTAATGTGTATATCACTAGGGTGAGAATATTCAGATGAAAATACATTACTTTGAAAATAGTTGGTAAATTTGATAGTAACAGTAACTTTACATTTTCTTTTCCAGTGCAAAGTTTGCCATTATCTCATCAGTTAAGCATCTGCCATTTGATTTGTGGGAAAGTAATTTTATATGGATGAAAAACGTGTTTCCCATGTGCCATGCTGTACGAAAGCTCCAAACTTTAATGGGTTTCTCTCTGTCATGCTTTTCTGGGTTTTTTTTTACATGACATGTGGTGTACATAGATTCAGAAAATTTTGCATGGTGCTGGTAAGGGACAAGCAAACTTACTAACAGATGACACTGTAAGCTCCTTGGTGGAGGTGATAACAGTCTGCATTACTCAAAGCGTTGCCCAACATAATTATGTTGAATATGCCATGGAATGGATAATTCCATTGTCCTTCTAAGGGTTTTTTTTTTTGTTGTCCAATCAGAGGGGAAATTAAAAAAAAGAAAGAAAAGGAAAAAAAAAAAAAAAAGGAAACTATAGGCTGTTGGGGAAGGGGAGTGGGAGGGAGAGAATCAGTCTTGCCTAGATCATATAAGACATGTTTGTGTCATCATGGGCTCGGTGAAGCACTCAGGTATGGACAATTCTGACATTCTTTTGTGTGGCAGAAATTTATCAGATGATGACTTTTTTTTTTGAAAATGTCATTTGGACTTGGGTAAACAGCAGGGTTCAAAATACCCACCCGTCCAACTGACTGGGACTTTAAAAGCGTTCGTGTGGACCAGTGCAAATGCTCTCCCTGTTTGCCTGTAGGGCAGTCAATTTTTGACTGTCGATGAGAGGACGCCTGAGCAGCCACTTCATTGCAGACTGATCACACATTCTTCCTTCCCTTTTCACCTTGTACCTCCATGGCCTCCCTGGTTTATGTTTGTTCTTGAAATAATAGAATCCCATTCATTTTGTTTTAATAAAATAATCCCATATTGTTTTTGTTTGTTTTTTTCGTAACGAATCCCAGCAGATTGTTGTAACTCTGAGACAAGGCATGTGATATCAATCCAATTTGTTAGCAGCCTGCGCGCATTGTATGTGGTCACCATGGAAACACTAGAGCTGATCTGTGGAACCCCTGTGACTTTCAGTTCTTCTAACTGGGAGTCCCAGATAATTATATCCTCTGTCCTTGGAGTACATTTTGCATTTATAAATAATTATGTCTGATGATTTGTTACTGCACTACTAGTGGTCACTTTTGTTAACTGTCTCATTACTTGGGGAAGGCAAATAGAAAGTTAAGAGACAAGTAGATTGTTTAAGTTACTTGTGTGTGTGTGTGTGTGTGTGTGTGTGTGTGTGTGTGTGTGTGTGTGTGTGTGTAACTGTAATTCCCAACTTTTTTTCTTAACACAGTTTCATTACAGTAAGAAGCTTGTCATTCTGAGTTCCCTGGCTAGAGAAAGTCAGATAGTTTTGTGGTTGTTTTAGAAGAAATCTTTTAATCGTTGTTTTTGATTTACAGGAGAGCAATAATGAAGTGGTACCGTTTGAGCTGGATGAGCATTATGACTATGACAACGTGGTCTACACACCCAAGTTCACACAGGCTGAGATGAACTACCTGACGTCCTTCCTGCCTCACAATTCGTAACCAGCAATGTGTTGACAGACTTGCTAAATGTGTTATTTTGAAAAGATGTTAGTTTTGTTGCTAGGAGAGGGATTTTTTTCTCTTTAGATTTTAAGGGATAAAAAGTTATGTGAATATGTGTACATGTGTAATATAAAAAAAGAAAAAGAAGAGAAGGTGTGTGATTTAAAAAACAAAAAATAAGGATAACACTGTCTTTATTTTGTGAACAGATGAGCTTTGAGGTTGTCAGAGTGGCATGAAATTTTTTTCTTTTTTTTTTCATTTTCAAAATTACGTATGGAATTTTTTTCCCCATGAAAATTGTGCATGATTTTGTCAAGAATTGAGTTTGGAGAAGGTCATTGAATATTGAAAAATTGATTTTGGAAAAGTTTGATTTGGTTACCTGTTTTTTTTTTTTTGACATTGAAAAATTGATTTGAAAGAGAGAGGGTTTGAAGACAGGTAATTAGACACGAAAGAGTTTGAGTAGATTTTGTAAACAGAGTACAAAAGTTTTCTTTTATTTCCATATATTGTACAGTGATCAGTTCCTGGATTGTTTTTGGGATGATGCGTACTTATGAGTGCATCATTTCTCTTTTTCTTTTTTTTTTTTTTTGTGGTTAATGTTTTTTGAGGTCTTACTATATTGAGGGCTTGTTCTGGAAAATCCCCACTTGTTCATATATTAATTGCATCCATCATCAATATGCTGTTGTTTATTTACCCTTTCACCTGGTGCCTGACCATAATTATGTTCGATGCGCATGAATGCGTACGGCCACTTGCGTCTGACCATAAGTCAGGCATTAATCTCTGTTCAAATCTAACACATTTGATTCTTACGCAATGCATGAAGAGTAAGTACAAAGAGAAGCCGATTCTGTCTTCTGTCTATAACCTATTTTCGATATAAGAGCAATGCATTAGAAAACATCACCTTTCTTTTAAATAGATTGACAGCATATGATATACTACAGAACTTCTTCTATTGCATGTGATTAAGAAAACAGTTACCAGTGCCGTTGTGAAGTGCTTGCCTGAAAATCTTGTAAACTCTCTATCTCTTTCTGCCCCTCCCCTCTCTCTTTATGGTAGTCTCTCTCTCAGTCTGTCAGTCGGTCTGTCTGTCTCTCCCTCTCTCTCTCTCCCACAGCATGAGTGTACTTGCTTATTTGCACATGTTTTTCTGTCTGTCTGTCTATCTCTCCCTTCTCTGTCTGCATGAGTTTTTTTGTGTGTGTGTTGTTGTGTGTGTGTGTGTGTGTGTGTGTGTGTGTGTGTGTGTGTGTGTGTGTGTGTGATTCTTTTTCTGTCATGTTTTCTCTGTCATAGTCGTTCTCTGCCTGTTTGTCAGTCTGTCTGTTACGTACTGTAAGTCTTCCACCCATTGTCGTCCCTTTCACACTCCCATAGTTAAAGCACAGTGGCGCCATGGTCTTGTTTCGTCAGGACACATGTGTTCTGTTTGTGAGAGTGTCGTTCTCAGAGATGATCAGTCGTGTGTTCTGTCTGTGAGAGTGTCGTTCTCAGAGATGATCAGTCATGTGTTCTGTCTGTGAGAGTGTCATTCTCAAGTCATGTGTTCTGTCTGTGAGAGTGTCATTCTCAGAGATGATCAGTCATGTGTTCTGTTTGTGAGAGAGTGTCGTTCTCAGAGATGATCAGTCATGTGTTCTGTTTGTGAGAGTGTCATTCTCAGAGGTGATCAGTCATGTTTTCTGTAAGTGAGAATGCCATTCTCAGAGATGATCAGTCATGTGTTCTGTTTGTGAGAGTGTCATTCTCAGAGATGATCAGTCAAGGGCTGCTTGACAGCTTGAAAGAAAGAGGAGACAAACAGATAAATGTCATATACCCCCCACCCCCACCCCACACCCCCACTACCTGAAAACAACAACAAAAAAGTGTAATGTTTTGTCTTGTGATTCGTTCATTCATGTTGTTTGGCAGAGTTATTTCAAACACTTAAAAGATTTGTTTAGATTTCTGCCTGCAATTGCAGCACTCAGCAAAAAAAAAAAAAGGAAAAAAAAAAAAAAAAGGAGAACGAAAAAAAAAAAAAGAACAGCAGACAGTGGATTTGGATTTAAGTATTAACAAAAAATGTTTTATTCAGCTCTATGTGTCTGAACTTAAACTAGTTAAAGCCAATTGGAACATCCATCAAAACGACTCTCCAGACTTTAATTCAAACCATATGCGGTTGAAGGAAATAGGGATCAAGGCCAAATTCAACCAGCCACTCCTTCCAGACTGGACAGCAATGTTGAAACTCGCAGCCAGGAAAGTATAGACGGCCCACAAACCCAGTCTTTACGTCAAAGTGACCTTGGTTCACTGTGTACCTAAACAGTAAGTGACTAGAAGATCAAGGTCAGAGAACTTTTGCAGTGGCCACCCCATTCCTATGTCCTATTAGCTCAGTCATCACAGTTGACCTTGGAGCACTTAAAACAAACAAACCAGCCAACCCAACCTGGACAAGAATAGAGAAAGAAAGTGAGTCAGAAGAGTGTTGATGCCTTCAATACACTGTCTTTACAGTAACGTGACCTTCGGGCATTCTGGATCTGTTCTATGACAAGAAGAGTGAGATCGTGGTATTCTTGCATTTGCCTTTTCTTTTTTTTTTTTTTTTTTTTTTTTTTTTTTCTCTCTAAATCCTACCATTACTATCTTCATAATCAACCTTGAAACACGAAACACCAAAACAATGAACTTCTTGACTGGACAAAATTAAAGGTGGAAAGGCCTCATGTGGATATACTTAGCGTTTAGCACCCAGTTTTTACTGTGACTAAGTAACCTTAGAGTGGTTTGTTTTCAGAGTTGTACGATAAAAGAATCCGTGGTCAAGGAACGCATGCTGTGGTTTTAACATTGTTATATGCATTTATGTATAAACATGCTATGGCTTGAGAATTTTGTGCTTGAACTGAAAACAAAACCCTCAGATCGTTTAGGTGAATGAAGGAGAACGGACGCGTGCATTACGTGGAACCAAGAGGGGAATATGCGAAGGTCTCTTATGTTTGGAAATGTAGTCAGTCATAGAGCTCGGAATCGTGCAACTAGGGTCTATAAGCGTATCAGACCTAGCATTGCCGCAGCCCAGGGGCCAATCGCAGGCCTAGCCTAAACTTACGACCTTGCAGAGCAAGGTCAGCCAATCAAAGCCCTAGCCTGTCTGCGAGAGCGAACTTGAGACTTCTTGACGGTTGTAGGCCTAGCTTAGAGAAGTCATGTGTTCATGTGTCAAGCTACAATCTTCGGACAAAGCAAAGTGGGGGAAGAATACAAAAAAACAAAAAAACTAAAATGTAGGAAAACTTATGAATGAATCTTCAGATGGGCAAACGAGATATTCTGAGTGAGCAGTCAACAATCAGGTAAGCGCCAAATATTTCTCTCGGGTGAAGGTCGAGGCGTTGCGAACAATTGAAGCTGGCCCGCTAGTCTAACTCCGACAGGAGAGAAATGAACCGACGAAAGAATCAAATTTTCGGCAGAATTAAGCAAAATAAATCCAGTAACAAAGTTATTATTGTACCAAATAAAACAGTTTAGAACGATAGGCAGTTTTGGAATATCAAGATAACCTGGAACAAATCGATAATGGACGCCAGCGACTCGTTTTAGATCTAGAATCCGTACGCATTCTCAATCGCGTCACTGCATAAATCATTACCTCATTCATTGCTTACAAAATACATAAAATTATATCGTATGAAATAAACAGTTAAAAGCTGAAATGTGTTATAGTTCAATCTTTAGTTTTTGTCAATTATAGCATTCAACGCAATTGCTTGCAAACTTGCTAATCAACTTCGTAGCCATAGACTAGTTCTCATGTAGGGCCTAAACCGCAATGTGAAGGCCGTTTTTCGCATCACAGTCAAAAGGCCTCGTTCTCACAGCGTAACAAATTATTTAGGCTAATTCTATTCGTCAAGCACTAACCCCATATCAGAACAATAAATGGTGTAAACTGACTCAAGACAATGTTCAAGTCAATTTCCAGTGAAAAATTGTCGAAGCAGACCTACAAACTGAACGATAATAGTAATGATAATCAAAATCATGTATTGGGGCAGTCTTCATTGCCTGTTATGCGCAGCGAGCCACAAGAAACTAGATTTAAGACAAGTACGTGTATGCTGCATTCGTGTATAGAATCCTAAGGAAAGGTGAACAGTATATCATATGTCCAGGCACGCAGCAGTCGGTATTATAAACCTATAATGTGAGAGCTCATCACAAGGTACCTTATTTAGAAATTTTGTGCAAGGTGAAGGTTAATAATTAGGTCTGTGCACGTATACCATGCAACGTAAAGGACGCATCTATTCATTTTTATGTTAACCACTCTGGTAAAATTTGAAGGAAAAAATCAATAAAAGTGTGGCAAAGTGGTCTTTGGGCATAGGCCAAAGATTAGATTGAGAATCCTGCGCACATAGATTAGATTGAGAGTCCTTGGTTCGATCTAAATCTAGTCTTTTTGCCTGCCACTTCGCACAGATTAATCATGCAGACTAAATCTGCTGGGTATTGTGGATCGTAAGTGGCATCAGAGACAGCAAGCAGCCAGCGCTCAGGTCAGCCAGGCTCGTTAAGACCAGACCAGCCTAAAGTTGATGTTGATTTCTTTTATAACAGAAATTGCATTTCAGCAGGGACCTCTCCAGCAAGGACCCTCCCTCCCCATCCACACACACACACACACACACACACTCTCTCTCTCCTTTTATATATGTTCGTCGTCAATTCGCTTAACGATCAACTCGACTTACATTTCCTAACAACATAGCATCGAAGCAAAAATAAAAACTATAACAAACTATCGATAAACTCAGTGTAACATTATGTCATTCTAACAAACAACTATTAAAAGAAACTGAATCAAGTTTTTGATTTCCATCGTTACCAAAACAAACTGTAAACAATTAAATCATCTAGCAACTAAAACTTTAACAACTGTAACGAAACAAAAATTAATATTCTAAACAATTGTTTTTTTTTTTTCCGATTGATATACAATTTCAAGAATTTATGTTCAAAATAAAAACAACATATCTTTGGTTGCTTCGATGCAATTTATATCTTCTATGTGTGGCAAAGTGGTCTTGGGGCATAGGCAGGAGCCCAATCGAACCAAGGATTTTCAATTCGATCTTATATGCGCAGGATGTCAATCTCATCTTTGTGCCTGCCACTTTGCACATATCTTTCATGCAGACTAAATCTGCTGGGTATTGCGGATCAATAGAGGTAGCAGAGACAGCAAACAGCCAGCGCTCAGGTCAGCCAGGCAAACAATTTTGAGACCAGACCAGTCCAAAGTGGATCTTGCTCTTCTCTTTTATGTCAGCAATTGCATTTGAGCAAGGATGGTCAGCAAGCATCCGTCAGCAAGAACCCCGGAACACTCAGACACACTCTCCTTTTATACATGTTCGACGTCAATAGTTCTAACTAACGATCAACACTACAACATCATCCTAACAACATAACATCGAAGCAAAAATAATACTATAACAAACTATCGATAAACTCAGTGTAATAATCTAATTCTAACAAACAACTATTAAAAGAAACGTAATCAAGTTTCCGATGGTTTGCTTTCCTTCCTTACTAAAACAAAATGTAAACAAGTAAATCATCATAGCAGCTAAACCTTAGCAACTGTAGCGAAACAAAATTAATATTCCAAAATAATTGATTTCATTTTTCGATTGATGTACGATGTATGTTCAAACCAAACACAACTTAAATATTTGCTTGCTTCGATGAAACTTATATTTACTTATCTTCCATGGAACCATATTTTATTTTTGATCTATAATCTGATCTATGAACGTTTGACATCATTCGTTTCTCTAAGAGGGATTTTCTCTTGTAATAATGGCTGAAAAATCGTAAGCATGTTTTCTTCACTTCTCCACATTTGCCCCCTACTCTTGTTTTTCAATATATGCGTTCATTGAATCGAAAGTTTGGACAGGTGCTAGGATGGGTATATAACTCCATTCCCTAGACAATTTCCTGTATTGGGGTTACTGTCCCTTCCTAAAAAAAATAATAATAATAAAGCGAAATTTAATTATATTGAATACTTTTTTTCCCTTACCCCCTCTCACGATTATTCAAGGTCCTCCTTGAATGAAAAGAATAGAATATATTTCATACTTCTTACTCTTTTAAAAGAGATTAGGACAATTTGACTCGTATCGCTATTTTTTGATAGGCGATGTGATAATCAAATATTAATAGAAGGGGGAAACCCCGATTATTCACGTGACATGCCGTCTTTACATTCAGCAGAGACGTGAAAGAAACTTCCTCTACGTCTATGCATTCAGCTGCCGTTGTTGTTTAAACAAGGCAAACGGAAAGAAATTAAAAAAAAAATGGAAGGCATTGATTTAAACTGCGTTATTTCATAAATAAGGCGAGTTTGAATCAAGGGGAATTGGGTTTGTTTCCTTTATGAAATTATAATTGAAGGCATTGATTCAAACTGCGTTATGTCATGAATAAGGAGAGTTTGACGGGGAAGAAGGGATAGTTTAACAAAAGGAACTTTACGACTTATGATCATTTCAGGGGAAGAATTTATTCTAGCGCGTTATTATTTTATAAATATGGCACTGAGAATAAAAAAAAAAAAAAAAAGGGGGGGGGGGGGGGGGGGGGGGGGCAGGGAGAGAAGGAATTTCTTTCTTTTCAGCCATTCAGTAGCCAAAGTACACACGAAAGAAAAAAATATATATATATATATTTCAATGGAAGATTAAAAAAATGGACATAGTAAAAAAAAAAAAAAAAAAAGATTAACTCTTACGAAAGACAAAAAGAAAAATATATATATATTAAAGTTCTTGCTGACTTTTCGTTTTCCTTTCTCTGAATGACTCTCCTGTTTTGCTTTTGTTTTTGTTTTTGTTTTGTTTTTCTGAAGGAGAATGCTTACCTTTCTAATCCTAACCGCTGTTGGAGACTTTTTTTAACAAACAAAAATCACTGGATTCTCAGAATAAACTTTTTTTAGTTTGCTGGCAAGTCTTAGGGATATTCTAGGAAGGGAGTCGGTGTAGGCAGTGGAACTGGTTTCTTCTTTTTTCAGAGCCTGGGAAATGTTCATCATTATGAAGTCTTCCTCAGAGTCACTGTTGGAGTCTTCTTCTTCCCGTGTAGGAGAGGGTGTTGGGTCTTCATCCTCGTCTTCCTCTGGGTTTGTGGCGGGCAGCAGGTCCTTCCTGTTGATCGTGCGGTCGATTCCTCCAGCCAGTGGTCGTACCACGTAGGCGTCGTTGTCGTAGGGCCGCGTGACGACCTGGAATAGTTGAGGCTTCCAGGCGTCTTGCAGCTTCCCTCTCCCCGGTTGCGGAGGTAGACCAGCAGTCCCCTTCAGACAGGATGGAGGGAGACGTCTCCGTCTGGCTTCGTCCCCTCCTGGCGGCGATTTTCTGGGACCGTTGGCGTGCCTTGCTGTAGGCGTCTCTCAGGCGGCGGGCCTGGTGAAGATGGACCCAGGTGTCGAGTTTGACTTGCTCTGCTCGTACTTGTCAGCTTCTTCTTCAGCATCAGTGGGTGTTGTTCCGGTGTTGGCGTGACTCTGCCGTCCGTCTCTTGGATGGCTGCAATCTGAGGTGGGACAGGAGTGGCAGCTGGCTTCATCTTCCCCGGTGGGGTAGTCTGGAATGGTGTCACAGGTGCTCTTCAAAGGTCTTCGAGTACATCAGGAGGTCGTCGATGTAGACCAAGAGGAACTGGAATATGAAATCGGACATCGTAGACTGCATCAGTCGCTGGAACGTGGCTGGTGCCGTCCAGAGGCCCATTGGCATTCTGGTATATTCGAAGAGGCCCACTGGAGTGGTGAATGCCGTCTTGTGTTGATCGTCAGGTTGCATGGCTATCTGGTGGAAGCCGGAGCCAAGGTCAAGGGTGGAAAAGTACTGTGACCCGACCACAGCATCGAAAGACTGCTGAATTCTTGGTAGAGGGAAAGGCATCTCTGTTGATTTTGGGAGTTCAACTTGCGGTAGTCGACGCAAAGTTGGATGGACCCGTCTTTCTTCCGGACGATGATAGTTGGTGCGGCGTAGGGGCTGTAACTCTCAGTGATGATGCCCTTCTTCAGCAGTTCTTTCAGGTGACTCTGGACTCTTCAAATTGATGAGGAGGAATTCGACGATATGGTTGAGCTACTGGTTTTTCATCCGTAGTCTTCAGCCGATGTGTCACAGCATCAGTGTAGCCCAGGTCTGTAGAGTCAGTCATGAAGGCGTCGGAGTACTTTTCAAGAAGGTTCTGCAACCTCTTTTTCTGTCTGTCAGTGCCATTGAAGTCTGGAAGAAGGATGTTGGTCTTTGCTGTTTTGCTGCTTGCCTCTGTCTTCTCTCTTTCTTCTTCTTCAGCAGTGACTTCTGATACGATGAGTTCGTTGATGTTGAGCTGGATCAAAGGCCCTTTTTCATGCGTGTTGACAGCTCCTAGGTCAGCTACTGGAATTCTGGCAGGCAGGATTTTGTCCTCATGTGTCAGGTTTGCCATCCTGACGTAGCGTGACTGCCAATGGTTGTTGAGCGAAGTGGGGACGAGTAGCAGGCCTTGGCTGCGTCGATTATGAAGCCATCAGGGATATGTAGTCAGTCTTTGGGCTTGAGACTTTGATTGTCGCAATGGAGACGGCAGGGACGTATTGACGGGAGATCGTACGAGCGATGTCCTTGGTATCTTTTTTTTCTTAATTTCTTGAGCTAAGAGTTGAAGCGTTGGAGGAAGGTTTGAAGCGTTGTTCAGGCAGGGTTCCAAAACGTTCATCCCCAGCAGTACTGTACTCGTTCCTTCTTCTCCCTCTTAATGGTTCCGTAGGCGTTTTGACTACGAAGACCGGGGTGTTTGAGCAGAGGGTATCGAAGACTCGTATGTCGACCAAGTAGATGGCGGAGTAGGGCACCTCTGTCCCATTCACTGCTCGTATTTTGACGAGGCCATCTTCTTGTTGAGGTTTCTTGCAGCCCAGGCTTCTGTGACAGTCGTTACTTTGCTGCCTGTGTCCACGAGAGCCTGTGTCATCCTGCAGTTAATGTTGATTTTAGTCGTCGGACATCTTCCAGCGAGGTTGGTCTTCCTTACTTCCTTTGATGTGTAGCCTTTTGCTGAGAGCTTGACTTCTTCTATTGTTGGTGACTGTTTCTTCTTCCTCTCCTCGCTGCCTGGCTTTCCGTAACAGCGGGGTTATTCGTTTCCCTGCATCCTGTAGCCCTGTTGATTTCTTCTTTGCTGCCTTTGGAGATACTGCTGTCTTGCTTGGCTGTTTGCTTGGACGTGTCCCTTGCGCTGGCACCACCAGCATGTTTGTGTGGACTGGGAGACTTGCTGGTGGGTGAAGGAAAGCTGATGGTGACGCATTCTGGGAGGGGACGTCACTGGCTGCTGTCGACTTCTAAGGGTGTTGACGTGCTGTTCTTCTATGCTGCAATGCAGGTGTTGCTTGAGGGCTTCCGTCTTCAGAGTCAGCGCCAATATCTTCTCCTCCAGCCGCTGCAGCATGTCGAGGCCCAGTGATGTCTGTTCGATGGCATTCTCGGCGATGGAGTCTTCCCGCATACATCGTTGTGCTTCCTTTGTCACTTCTATGAAGGTAGCTCGGGGGTGTTCCCTTGTAAACCGCTTCATGACCCTCTTCAAGGATGCCGGGTGCAGACCATTGACGAAGGCGTCCTGAAGTAATGTTGGCTCGAGAGGCATGCAGGATTCGCCTCGTAGATCTTGACCACAGCATGCGGAGTGTAGATGCCTATTCGCCTATAGACTCGCCCCTACCAGGCTGTCGCCTGAAGAAAGTCACCGTCAGTATTGAGTGATCCTTTTGTTCCCCCCATTCTTGTTCAAGAATCTTGATGATCTTCACAGTTGAATTGATCTTTTTGGCCTCCCCTTGTCAGGTTCTCTTGCTTGGCTTGTCCGTCGAGTGAATTGAGAAGCCAGCTTGCTGCTAAGCGGTCTGGGGTGGGCTGGAGTTGCAGGATAAGGCGCACCTCTCTGGCGAAGTCCTCCACGTCGCCATTGCGTGAAAATTTACGTAGCTTGTAGAGTCTGCAGGGGTTGCCGTGTTGCTGGAAGTGGTTGCCAGCATCAGTGTTATGTTGATCTTGGGGTTCGCCAATGGTCATCATCTCTTCAATGATGTCCATAATCTAATCTGGAGCTGGTTTGGACCGCAGCCGACTTACCGAGTCTGATCTGCTGTCAGTATAGGCTTACCTCTATATGATGATCCACAGTCCCACTTCTGACACCAAAAATCTGTGGCAAAGTGGTCATAGGGCATAGGCAGGAGCCCAATCGAACCAAGGATTTTCAGTTCCATCATATATGTGCAGGATGTTCAATCTCATCTTTGTGCTTGCCACTTTGCCCAGACCTTTCATGCAGACTAAATCTGCTGGGTATTGCGGATCAATAGAGGTAGCAGAGACAGCAAACAGCCAGCGCTCAGGTCAGCCAGACAAACAATTCTGAGACCAGACCAGCCCAAAGTTGGTGTTGCTCTTCTCTTTTATGTCAGCAGTTGCATTCGAGCAAGGATGGTCAGCAAGCATCCGTCAGCAAGAACCCCGGAACACTCACACACACTCTCCTTTTATACATGTTCGACGTCAATAGTTCTAACGATCAACACTACAACATCATCCTAACAACATAACATCGAAGCAAAAATAATACTATAACAAACTATCGATAAACTCCGTGTAATAATCTAATTCTAACAAACAACTATTAAAAGAAACATAATCAAGTTTCCGATGGTTTGCTTTCCTTCGTTACTGAAATAAAAACTGTAAACAAGTAAATCATCTTAGCAGCTAAACCTTAGCAACTGTAGCGAAACAAAATTAATATTCCCAAATAATTGATTTCTTTTTTCGATTGATGTACGGTGTATGTTCAAACTAAAAACAACTTAAATCTCTGCTTGCTTCAATGTAACTTATATTTACCTATTTCCATGGAAACATTTTATTTTTTTTAATTTATAATCTGATCTATGAGCGTTTGACGCCATTTGTTTCTTTAAGAGTGATTTTCTCTTGTAATAATGGCTGAAAATCGTAAGTTTTCTTCACTTCTCTGCACATGGAAACGTTTTATTTCTGATCTACGATCTGATCTATGATTGGAGAACGCTTGACGTTATTTGTTTGTTTTCAAGAGTTTTCTTCCCTTGGAATGGCTGAAAAATGGTAAGTAAGTTTTCTTTTGTTTATATTTTCACTTCTCCACATTTGCCCCTTGTTTTTCAAGGCCCTCAATGAATCGAAAGTTGGACAGGTGCTAGGATGGGTATGTAACTCCGCTCTCCAGACAATTTCCTGTTTTAGAGTTACTGACTCTTCGAAATTCAATGATAATTATTTGATATTCTTCCCATTCCCCCCCCACTCTCGATTATTCAAGGTCCCCCTTGAATGAAAAGAATAGAGTATATTTCATACTTCTTACTCTTTTTAAAGAGATCAGGACAATTTGACTCATTTCATTATTTTTGATAGGCGATATGATAATCAAACATTCATAGAAGGGGGAAATCTCAATCATTTACGAGACATGTCTTTTCATTCAGGTTGCGTTGTTGTTTAACAAGGCAAACCGAAATGAAAAAAAGAAATTGAAGGAATTGATTCAAACCGTAATTTTATGAATAAGGCGAGTTTCAATCAAGGGGAATGGCGTTTGTTTCCTTGACGAAATTATAATTGAAGGATTTGATTCAAACTGCGTTATCTTATAAATAGGGCGAGTTTGAATTAAGGGGGAAAAGGGACAATTTAACAAAAGTAACTTTACGATTTACTATTTCAAGAAAGATTTGGTTCTAGTGTATTATTTTATAAATAAGGCACTGAGAATCAAAAGGGGCACAGGGAGAAGGAATTTCTTTCTTTCTCAGCCATTCTGTAGCCAAACTACATACGACAGATGAAAAAAAAAATTGTATATATTTCCTTGGAAGATTTGAAAAAAAAGGAAATTGTCAAAAGAAAATAAAATTTAAACTTTTATCAAGATAAACTTCACGAAAGAGAAAAAAATATTAAAGTTTTGCTGACTTTTCCTTTTTCTTTCTCTAAAATGTCTCTTTTCTGCCTTTTCCGATAGAGAATGCCAAAATTTTCTAATCCTAACCACTGTTAAAGCCTTTTTTTTTCAAACAAAAATTACTGGATTTTCAGAAAAGGCTTTTCTTGGTTTGCTGGAAAGTCTTGACGGATCTTCTAGGCAGTGGAACCAGTGTAGGCAGCGGAACTGTTTTTTTTTGTTGTTGTTTTTTTTTCAGGAGTCAGGGGAATATTCATCATTATGAAGTCTTCCTCAGAGTCGCTGTTGGAGTCTTCTTCCCGTTTAGGAGGGGTTGTTCGGTCTTCGTCCTCGTCTTTGAATCCTCCTCTGGGTTTGCGGCGAGCAGCAGGTCCTTACTGTTGACTGCACGGTTGATTCCTCCAGCCAGTGGTCATACTACGTATGGGTCGTTGTCGTAGGGCCGCGTGACAGCCCGGTATAGTTGAGGCTTCCAGGCGTCTTGCAGCTTCCCTCTCTCCTGGTTGTGGAGGTAGACCAGGTCCCCTTCAGACAGGATGGCGGTAGACGTCTTCCATCTGGCTTCGTCCCACCTGGCGGCGATTTTCTGGGACCGTTGGTGTGCCTTGCTGTGGGCGTCTCTCAGGCGGGCCTGGTGAAGATGGACCCAGGTGGTGATTGAAGACTGGCTGGTTGTCGTTGCCCAAGATGTCGTCGACCGGGAGCCTTGGTTGTTGCCCGAAGAGCAGAAAATGTGGTGCGAAGCCCGAGGTCGTGTGTGGCGTGTTGTTGTAGGCCTGGACGGGTTCTGGCAGGTGGACAGGCCAATTCCTCTTCTCTTCATGGGTGAAGGAACGGAGAAGCTTGAGCATGGAGCGGTTGAACCTCTTGTATTGCCCGTTGCCCTGAAGGTGGTAGGGGGTCGTGTGGGAATTCTTTATGTCGTACATCGTGCAGAGCTCGGCGATCAGGTCGGACCGAAGTTTCGCCCTTGGTCGCTGTGGATGCGTTGTGGGACCCTGTACTTTAGGAACCATTCTTTGACCAGGGCTTTGGCCACAGTGGAGGCTTCTTGGTTGGTGGTGGTACCGCTTGCGTGAACTTGGAGAAAACGTTTGTCATTATCAGGACGTTTTCTTGGCCGTTGCTGGCAGCTTCCAACTTGGTGAAGTCTATGGCCAAGACTTCCAACGGCTGCGACGCTTGAAGGTGCCCCGACGTCGTGAAGGTCTTAGAATGTTGCCCCAGGATGCACCTTTGGCAGTTGGAGATGTGGCGCCCACATCCCCGTGCATGCCCAGCCAGTATGCTCGTGTGTGCAGGAGCCCCATGATGCGGTTTATTCCTTGGTGGTCCATGTCGTGGAGGGATGTCAGGACTTCCTCCCTCCTCGTGCTGGACAGGACCAGTTGTCGGCAGGGCCTGTATTGCAGATCTTCGATCTTCCTGTAGAGGATCCCGTCTTCTAAGAATTGTTGTGGATGCTGCTGGCAAAGGGTTTGAAGGTCGCGGTTTCCTCTGTGTGGGGGGTTCTTTTGTCCATGCTGCCAGGACTGGGGCGATGACTAGATCCCGTGCTTGCTTGTTCAGCATCATGGGGTGTCGTTCCGGTGTAGGCGTGACTCTGCGGTCCGTCTTTCAGATCTTCTGGATCTTTCCCGGTGCTCTGGATGTTGCTGTAACAAAGTATCAGCATCAGCGCGAGACGTGAACCCCTCCTATACCGGAGGTCAAAGTCATAATTCAGCACGGCGGTTGGCTGTCAGTGGCTGGTGGAATCCAGTTTAGCATTCTCTTGCCGTCTGCCAAAACTTATGAACTACTGCTTGAATCTCTTTTCCGATCCCCCAAACCTTGCTTATGACTGTGTCCTTGACCAGAAGTTCCTTAAAGGAAAAAAACAACAACAATTTAAGGACCACTCCAGTTCTATTTCACCCCTGAGAATTCGTATTCTTCCCCGTTTGAAACAATGCAGACAAAGACCCTGGAGTTGTGTGTGTGAGTCGTCCAAGTTTCCTGATTATTCCACTGATTATTCGCACTCCGGAAATCTGGCTTATTTAGCCTCGTATCGTAATGATACACCAGCTCGTTGGCGTTTTAAGTCGTTTTTTAGTCGATTTATGTTCTAAATTTCCATTCTTCAGAAGAATTTTTACCGATGACTCAGAAGAGGGGGTTCCTCAGTTGTGTTCGGGGCAACAGGTCCTTCTCAGGAATGTTCTAAACACATTATCATTGACAGCTTCATTTACACTGCGAAGTCGACAGCCTTTGTCCTGGCCCTTGAATGGTCTCTAAAATCAAAGCAAAGATTTCCTCATTCTGACTCCCTTTCTACTTTGGAGGGTATTGCTGGCCGTACCCTCAAGCACCCCTCAAGTTCTGAAATTTTCGAGCTGTACACCTCTCTGAAATTTAATGGCTACAACATGAAAATAGCTCGAGACTGCTGATCTTCTTTTTTTCACAAATAAGAACTTTCATTGAGGTATTCTGAAGATTTGCAGTAGGGGGGGGGGGGGGGGGGGGGGGGGGAGTCAGAAATCGTCGACGTTTCGGTCGTAGATCGTCTTCGGGATTGATGACATCAAACGAAAAATAAATTAATTGATCCAGTTAATGACGAATAAAAGCACATGTGAATGGAAGAATATGTGTGGGGGGGGTTTTTTGGTTTTTTTTTTTTTTTTTTTTTTTTTGGGGGGGGGGGGGGGGGGGGGGGTTCGCGTGCGCGTGCTGTGTATGTGTGTAGGGGAGAAAGCAGAAGAGAGGCAGATAGAGGGACGAAGCGAAAACGAAGACAAGGAGCGAGTGATAGAAGAGGAGTATTATGCTTGGAAGGGAGCGTCTGAAAGGAAAAAACACGGGAGAGAGGGCGTGTGTGTGTCGGGTGGGGATGGGGATGGGTGGAAGTAGAAACGGAAATTGAGTGTATGTGTGTGTGTGGAGAGAGGAATGGAGGAGACGTTGGGAAAGGAAAGAGTGGGCAAAGAGCTGGAATGATTGAAACTAAAAAAAAAAAAGTCAGTTGTGGGAATTGAGTCCATCAGAAATTGTGGTACTAAGGCGAGAGATGATCGCTAACTCCGTGAACTAACTTTCTGGAGCTGAGGAGCGGTTTTGCCAAACAGCAGTGTCGGAGATATGGGTCTGGCTGTGGCAATCAGCATTGAAATGGATTCCCATTTGCGTTGGATGGGAACAGCTGGATGGCTCTGAAGTGGTCCACAAAGAGTTCGTTGAAGGTGCAATACGTCTCCTCAAAGTATGATTTTGAGCAGAGGCTGCATCTTGGGACAAACACCAAGTTGGAGGACACTCGGGTGAAACGGAATTGGATATTGTATTTTCCATTTGGGCCAGAGATGCTGTAGATGTTGGCATTAAATGAGCAGGTTTTACATTAATTGCATGAGTTGACTTCAACACGCTGACGGCCGTGATATGGCCCATTGCGGTCGGCTGAGCTACAGCAGCATTCTCTCTCTCTCTCTCTCTCTCTCTCTCTCTCTCTCTCTCTCTCTCTCTCTCTCTCTCTCTCTCTGTCCCGCTACCCCACGCATACGCAAAATACGTTGACAGTACAGAATTGAATTGCAGTTGTATTCCCATTGCTGAATTGGCTGTTATTTCCTTCAAGGTTTTCTGATGATTGTTCCTAACGTAATACAGAAGCATGGCTTCACCGTGTGATGAAACTTGCGACCGCCTTCGATTTTGTGTGGGTTTTCCATCGATCCAGTAATGCACACAGCTCTAATGGTATGGTTATTTGTGCGTAATATTTAGCTATCTCACACTGCAAAAGGCTTTCGTCTCTGAGGTCGACAATAATTTTCTGAGGCTGTGTCATGTTGAAAACATACTGCTGACATCTGCTCAAAATAGTAAGCAAGAAGTTTGTGGTATAAAGTGTACATTACGACAGATTGCGAATCCGTTTCAAGACAAAATGGACATTACAGGCACATGAAACTGCTTTACAAACTATAAGGTTGTTTTGGGTTTGACACTGGCTGAGACCGATACTTCGATTCTGCGAATTATTTTGCGGTATCTCTGTCGATTAAAATAAATGAGGAGGGCCCTGTGCTGAAAATAATTACAGAACAGCTCCAAGTTTGTTGCTTCATTGTATTCAGTGCTGCCAGTCTAGCGATTAAAAATCTCTGGAGCAGCTTATGTCTGGACTTTGATCAGAAGATCATCACTAGGGTTCATTAGGGAGATCAACATTTTTCATCTGATCTAAGATTTTACGGAGGAAACATTTTTAACAAAATTCCAGTGTGCTTTTGGAAGGCGAGTTTTAAAGAGTTGTGTGATTTTTTTTTTTCTTTAAGACTTGAGTTAACTTCAGCGTGGTGACAGCCCTGATATGGCCCTTTGCGGTTGGCTGGGCTATCAGCAATATTACATTCCTATGAACATACCTTGAACATAAATGACATGGGCCAGAAAAGACCATCAACACAACTTACGAACTGGTGTAATCAGATGGGTCTGCTGTTGTAGTGATCAAAACATTGTTTAACAGAACATGATAAGAATTGATAGTAGTGTGTGCAAGGTGCAATTTCTGATGTCTTTTTTATCTTGAGTCAGGGCGGGGGTGTTATCATCACCAACCATTTCAGCCATATGCTCAATGCTTCTCTGAGCCAGATTTTATTTGATGAAAAAGCAAAATTAAGAGGAAAAAAATGTATATATATATATATCCAAAAGACAAAAGACAAAGGCAACAAGCTGTCGTGGTTGTAAATGAAATTTTCGGCTTTATTTGACATCCTCCCAGGGAAATGAGAATGCATTGACACATCCATATCACATATACTTCGGATAGCCACTGCCACCATTTAACTCACATCTTTATGATATTTGCGGGTTTTTTTTTTATTCGCCTGGTCGCGTCTGACGAGGACTATCGGGCAGCTCTGTCGGCAGGACCTTGTAGAGTGCGTCTCAGTGGATCTTCTGTCAACCACACTGAGAGCATATAAGGGTGAATAAGAAAAAAAAACCGCAAATATCATAAAGATGTGAGTTAAACGGTGGCAGTGGCATCCGAAGTATATGTGATATGGATGTGTCAATGCATTCTCATTTCCCGGATCACTGGTTTCGGTAAAGTATGAGAAATGAAATTGTTTTAGTTTTCAGTTGCCGCATTAGCTGAAGGTCAGCACAGCGGGTACCACCTGATCGCCTGCATTGTGACTTGATCAAGTGCCTCGACAGGTGCAGAACATGGCTTCTAATTTTAAATTTCCGCTGCCACAAAAATTCTGTAAAGAAGCCCGTGGTGACACATTGCACTTTAATCAGCTAAGACAACACAATGTTTTCTCAGCGAATAACAATGGTATTTGTTGATGTACGATTTGTTTGTTTGCATGTGTATTGGTGTTGCAGAAAAAAAAAAATAGTGGAAAAAAATTTCAATCCTCAACACCCCCCCCCCCCCCCCCACACACACACACACACACTCTTTTTCTGCTGCTTGCACTGAGTTTGTCTGATGCTCATCTTCATCCGGTAAATGTACACTTCAGATCGTGGTATGCTGCGATCATTGAATGCTGGGATTGCTGTACGCTGGGACTATTCACTGCTGAGTCCACCTTAGGTGGTGAAAAAAGTGACGACCAAGGCCTTGCCACTACCAACACTGCTGCTATCATCTGATGTACGTGGGCAGCTCGGCGATTTTGATGCCTCTCGGATTATGGTAAATGCGCTGCTGGATGTCTGGTGTATGTGGGCACTCCCGCGCAGGCATGCAAAGCGGGCACACACTCTGTTGGTTGCCTCTGCCAATGGTCTTGGCCGTCAACAGGTCAGGGACGAGCTTGCCGCTTGTTCAGCCTCTAGGCTAATCCTGGCGATGCATTCAACGAATGGTTGTGGCTTCGCCTGGTCGCGTCTGACGAGGACTATCGGGCAGCGCTGTCGGCAGGACCATGTAAAGTGCGTCTCGGTGGATCTTCTGTCAACCACACTGAGAGCATAGCCGGTTGTGCTTCTGAAGAGCGTCTTAGTAGTAGTGTCATGGTAACAGCGATACAAACTTTGCATTGTCGTTATCATTAACAATGATTATAGGAACAATCACTGCCTACACGTTGTTACGACTTGCCTATCCGTTTTGGCGCATGGATTGTTGCCCTTACAAAAATAATAATCACCTTAATTTATTTAGATTAGAAACAAATCTACCGATAATTACTTACCAATCCTTTTGAACAATCGAGTACAAAAACAGCTATTGAATAAGGAGCACAAACGTACTAATTTTCATTGTGGAATTGGCCATTGTTACAGTGGGCTTAATGACCTAAACTGGAAATAAACTTGCAACAGCTGATCGGTGATGATGCAGAGCGCTACGTCTCTCCGGTACATTCGAGTGTCGTTGTTTTTTGATTGGTCTGTAATATGTTGACCAGAAAGAGGTTCGTCATACGTCAAGTATATCAAAAGTTAGGAATGTAGGATGGCAAACCTGAATGCAATGGGCGATACGGCCTCATATGTGGCGCCATGCCCCCACAACTGCCTGTGAAACAATGACGTTTTGAAACATATATGACGTACAACCTTGGAATAATGGCGTTTTGAAAAAAAACGTATGACGAAAGTCCTTGGAACACTGGTTGCCTTGGAAAAGGAAATGTGACGTCGTGGGAACCCGGGCTCTTGAAAAATGTATGATGTATCACCTTGCAGCACTGACGTCTTTGACATGTGTACCACGTGGCCCCTTGGAACATTAACTTCTTTGAAAAAAAATTGTGTAACATTAATTTCTGGGACACTCGTTTCTGTAGAAGAAAAAGTTATGAACGTACTTGGAGCTCCAGGTTCTTTAAGAAAATATGACGTACATGCTTGGAACATTTTTTGTCCTTAAAAATACATGATGCACATCCTTAGAAACCTTCTCCTACTGAGGTATCCGCCACTCATCCACAAATATCCACAGCTGCTTTAAGCATTGAGAGGTCTGGTTAGATCAGATGGGAAGTGTGTGCGCCGCTTGTATCTCCAATGTTTTTCTGGCTGCTTCCGAACTGTTGTATTGGTGGATCGGATTTGTTCTGTTATAGTGCAGGCCAGATCTTCCACCGTGTGGTTGTTGCTGTTAAAATGTTTGGCCACAAGAGTCTGTTTCTCGGTCTTCAAGTCGGAACGGTGCTAGTGATCCTGTCTTTCGGCCGTTGTCCTGTCTTACCCACGTGTTGCATGTTTCCACATTTGTGGCACTCCAGGAGATACACTAGGTTGGTTGATTGGCACGTGAATATATCCTGGATGTTGAATCGCCGCTTGAAACCGACGCTGCTGAAGGTGCTTGTGGTTTGTAGGTGAGTGGTGCAAAACGTACACTTCCTGGCATGGCATTTGTAGCATCCCTTGGCGTGTTTGACTGGTGGGGTGGGCTGGTGTTCCAGTGGGGGAAGGGGCTTGGGTGACATCAGTATTCTCCTCAAGTTTCTGCACTTCCTTTCTCCCACAATGGGTAGAGCTGGGTTGGCTTGCCGTCTCAGCCATATGGTCAAGGGAGGGTTGGTGGGGTTGTGGGTGACGACATATGGGATTTCTGGCAGTCGTGGCTTCCTTGGTCTTGTATTGTAGTGCATCTTGTCGGGAGATCGCTCCCATCTTTTCAATGGCTCGCTTCACCAAGTTTTTTGGGTAGCCCCTGTTGGTGCATTTGTTCAGCATTTCTTTGGTGCGTTGTACAAATGTCGTTTCGCTAGAGCGTATGCGTTTGATGCGCTTGCACTGACCATGGGATATACTGCGGGTGCAGTGTCGAGGGTGGCAAGACTTGAAAGGTAGTACCACTCCTGTATCTGTACAGGATTTCCGATGTACAGGTCGGTGGCAATCTGCCCGTCTTTGATGTTCACTTTGACGTCAAGGTAAGGGATATCCTGGGTCCCGTAGTTGGCTGTGAATTTTATCGTGGGGGTGTTGTTCATTCAACCATTTCAAGAACTCAACGAGACGCTCTTCACTCTTTCGAATTTCAGTATCCTCTCGAAACTAGCGTAATGTTCTGCAGTTTGAGAAACAATTCAAATAGCTCTTTTTTCACACTTTTTTCCAAGCGTAATTGCTAGTGTCGACTGTGAAATACAGTTACTGTGTATTCTTTATATATCCCTCCGTTTGTATCTGTCAGTCAACATCAGCTTGTCAACCTGTCTGAGGAACTTCCACGTCCTCTCTTGTCATTTGACATTGTTAATGAGCACAATTTTCCGTCCAGGGGTCACCTTCTGAAACACGTCTTCTCAGAGATGGATCGGTGTTGTCTGAATGATAGTTCTCCGACATACCTCCATTATTCTACTGGTACTCATTAAAATTTGTCCACAGATTATTCGTGCACAGATGGTTTGTGTACAAAATGTCTATCCCTCACACCGATTTTTCTTTTTTTTTTTTTTTTTTTTTTTTTTTTGGCATCAATTATCGAATCAATGGAGCACCTAAGGCGGTGACCCTTTTTTTTTTTTCTTTTTTTTTTTTTTTCCCCTGAGGTCATCCACCTCTTCATTTTTTTGGTGCTTTACACTGTCCTCTTCACCTGCAAAAAAAAAAAAAAAAAAAAAAAAAAAAAAAAAAGGAGGGAGGAAAGAAAGAAAAAGGGGGAAAAAAATTTGTACTACTTTTTTTTTTTTTCTTTCTTTCTTTTTTTTCCCCTTTCGTCTTCCAACCAGTCTCTTACACACCATGCATAGTCTGTATGTTCTCTTACAAATGAACAAATTTTTGCTGATTTTAGTGTTTTAGCGGTTGATACAAAGTATCTGGGTTTGTTAATGTTCTAATGTGTGGTGTACTGGCACTCTCAGGCTGGTAAAGTGCTGCTTATACAACGAAAACAACTTAAATGAAGCAAAAGACTTAAGTAGTTTCTTTCCTCAGTTTTTTTTTTTTCAAGGACAGGCATACAAAGAAAAAAAAAAAGAAAAGAAGAAAAGAAAGGAAAAAAAAGAGGATCGGCTTATAGAAGCTTTAAAAATTCACATCAAACGAAGAGAGGTATGGCGACTGAGGAAAGTAGTTATGATCATAATAAAAGAATGCAAGTTTCAAAACCCAACACTGTCGCTCCTTAACTTCATATTCCCGGTAATCATCCTTGAAGAAGAAGGGCGAAAAAGAATGCAAGGACGATTCTAGGAAAGATGACAAAACGTATGCAGGAGACATAGACGAGGGTCACATATAATCGCGGAAATTGGTCTATTCCTCAAAGATTCCACCCGTATAGCGAAAAGGGGGTCTAAAAGGGAGACATGAGGAAAGCCAAGAAGCGAGATAATAAAAGCAATGATCTGTGTAATTTGGAACAAAATGCTACATACACAAACAGCACAAATAGGCAAACGCCAGATCTTTCCCAAAATATTTACAAAAATTTATTATTTCAACCTTACACATTTGCCATTCCCATTTCTTTAAATATTTAGAGTTTCGTTGTCTGAAAGAAATGTATCTAACATATTATTCATTTTTTTCACAAACAAAACATTTGTAAAGAAAATTAATATTATTGAATCTCCAGTATCCTGGTCCTCGAGTGAAATCATTCTGTTCAGTTCAAAGACAACAGCCTTAGGGTCAGAATTTGGAACAAAAAAATGTTCACTCATAGTACAGAAAGGCAAAATGTTATCAGAACAAAACAATAATCTAATCTGCGCGCAATATACGGGTTCAGACGAATCCATGAGGCATCTTTTTCTTTGGTTGATAAAGTCTCCAGGCATCTGTTAAACATAATGTATCAATAACATGTTGAAAACTGGCAGTTTCCGTTCTGTCATGGGGTTGACCCGACACTATGTCGAGATCACTGTTCAGTGTATAGTTGAAATCGCCGAGAATAATTAAATCTTCATGCTCTATAGAATTAATAATTTCAATCAACTTTCGATAATATATTTTTCCTTCGTGTTGTTGGGAGCATAAGCATTGGCAACCATTACATTATAGTATTCATTTGCCACTGAAATGACAAGGATTCTGTCTTGTGCAAGCTCCAAGTTAACTTTCCCTTAAAGTGTTTTGAAATCAAAGTAACTTCTCATCTGCTTTTGTTCGTACTCTCATTGAAAAAATTGCTCCACCCCATGTTTTTTTCCATTCCTTTACATCTCTGTCTGTTATGTGGCATTCTTATACGCAAATGACATCAAAACGTTTTTCTTTAAAATATGCAAACAAAGATTTCCTTTTAACCTTTTTTTTTTTGTTTGTTTGTTTTGTTTTGTTTAAACCTCTAACATTTAGTGAAACAATATTAATTTGATCCATGGAATAAAAACCTTAGTTTATTTGATTAGTCTGTCAACAATTTCAGTCAGGTAAAACTGTTCAAACTCATGGTCCATGATACATTCTGGGTCATTGTCCGTTGGTAGACATGAATGGCAAACTGAGTTATGTCCCCTGATCAGCTGACGCGGACTGTGACACAGAGTCCACAACATCCGCCGTCAAAGAACCATCGATCCATGGTCACAGCACCGGTATTTCTCTGCTCCCTCTCCCGGGCGTGTTGCTGTCTGGACAGGCGCCGCTTGTTGGAGTAGCTGACCTGTTGCGGGGAGAGAGTGGTCCATGGACGTCAGGAGGGTATTTTGACGGGAGACGGGGCGCCCTCTGTCATTTCTGTTGACAGACTTGTTAGTGGTCTGTTCTGTTTCACTGTTACCACAACGATCTAAGAGTAAAACCCTAACCTCAGGCTTATGTCAAAGACCTCAGGGAAGAGAAATGGGACTCACAGTCGGATAACAAACTCATCCAAATGCGTCCAAACCCGAAAGCACAATCTTGCGCCATAAACACACACAGGCCACTCGTTTTACACCCTTTAAAAGGGGAAAAAGCTTATTAGTGTATTTCATGTCTTGTACCATTTATAGTCAAACATTTTCATTTGGAATGTTGGGAATTGTATGATGTGAGCCACAAACACTTTACAGCAGACTGCATGAAAACCTTGTTCAGGCATGTCCCACCTGATGCGTTCTTTGAATTTCTGAGGCAGATCAACATTTTTCGTCTGATTTAAGATTTTCAACAGATCAAAGATTTAAACATTTCCCGAGTGCTTTAAGGTGTGTTTTAATGTTGTGTAGATGTGGTTTTATTTTTATCCCTTATTTGTTATAATGCAATGACAGCCCTGATATGGCCCTTTGCGGTCGGCTGGGCTATAAACAACATGATCTTTCCAAATCTCACTTCTTCTGTCTCTTGTGTACAGATTTGCTGGAGTGCGATCCACGTGTAAGCTCCGGCTACATGAGGTCTGCACGAGAGGATTAGCTTGGAAGTAACCATTTCCCAGTTATTTTGAGATTGAAAAAGAAAATACAGAACGGTGCACTTTGCAGAATTTCTGGATTTAGGAAAGTTAACAGGGAATATTTTTTCCACACATTTTGTTCAGGTGATGCGAGAGCTTAAATATGCGCAGAAAGAAGACAGTGTACTGAGATTTTTACACAGATATATTAGGCATATCCGTGCATGACGTACATAAACGATACATACATAATTATTCTTAATACACCACGAAAAGCAGACGGAAAAAAATGTGTGCACTCACACAGGGCAATCAACAGAGCATAAATCATTCTTGTTACAAATTTAAATGTAATAAATAGCGAACCGCCAAGAAAACGTAGACAAACGAATCACAAGACAAAACACGACGCGTTTCGACCCCTTGGGTCTTTTTCAGGCAAGATACAAAACACTCCGGACAATAAAAATGAGCGAGCAATCACTTATCTTCATTCACTCCAGCGCAAGATGGGCGTTGAATCAATTTCAAGCATTGTAGGCTTTTCCTTTGTATGCGTGTGTGTGCGCGCGCGCCGGTGTGAGCGCGTATACGCGTGCACGCGCGTGTCTGTATATGTGCGAATGCGCGCGTGTGTGTGCGCGCCCGCGCACGTACGTGTGTGTGAGAGCGCGCACAGGCGCACCTGCAAGCGCACACGCTGAGGAAACTTAAGACTTTCATTTTTGCAACATCAACTGTATCGGTTGATGTTTAGCTGGTTTCTTCTTAATCAAATAAATAATTAAAAAATAAAAATAAAATTAAAAAAAAGCCAGCCACTCCAGACATGGCATTCGTATAATTTCCCCATTCAAAAAACATTTTCCTTAGGCTCTATGAATGCAACTGAAGAAACAAAAAGAATTGAATATTAGATGCAAGTAACAGAGAGTGAATCAATAAATAACCTGAACAGCCTCAATTAGTTTATTTAAAAAAAAAACAAAGGAGTAAACTACAAACAGGAAAAAAGACATGCGTACCTATAAAAACATGCATTCACGCATGTAGATACACGAAGATGTCTATGTAATATTTGTTTGCCAATTTGCTTTCATCAGTCATCACTAATAGAAGTGGCCTGGGATAACATTACATAATTATACGTATGAAGCCAGAAGCAAGTCCACACCAGCTGTAGATTCTATCAGGTATGTTACTGGTCATCAATTAGTTGTCTATAACAACTCCATTTTAACTCAGAATCACCATGCGTATTTAGTTTTGCAATATTCATGTTTTAAACCGCCGTTTTATATATTTTCTGAAGACTGGAAATAAAGGATGAGTCTTTTCAATTCTGTACTTGTACAAAAACAATTTGGCACACACTATCAAGTAGTTAATTACATCATGCGTTTGTAACTTTGAATCAAATCCAAATAAAACAAGTTTTCTATGCAGTGTGAAATGACCTGCGCTATGACAATTATCGTTCAAGAATTTTGTGAAGTCATTCCAAAAAGCTGTGGTTATGTCGCACGAAAAAAAAAATGTTCAATTGTTTCACTTTCAGAATTGCAAAAAGTGCATTTGTTACTTTTCACCACAAGCATTTTTTTCAAGGATAATACTTGTAGCAATTATTCCATGAATTATCCTGAGTTGAAACCGTTTCAATTTGATGTCCTTTATTTTCTGCGCTTGGTAGAAAATATTTGTCCAATTCAAATCGTCTAATGTTTCCAAGTCTAACTGGGATTATTTACACGGCTGAGCTCAGGGCATCGGTCCTGGCACTCCAAAGTTTTTCTCATTTTCAGGCCATTACTGGTTGTAACCTGAAGCATCATCAGCTCTTGAGCTTTTTTGATAATTGCACACATCTCTGGTGTCTGATGGTTACAATATAGTCTTTGCTTGACACCTTGGCGTCCGAGGCAACGAAACAAACAAACAAATTTTAAAAACAAACGGTATTAGTTCCAGCACACAATACAAACAGATTACAGGACAAAACACAATGCATTTCGACCTCATGGGTCTTCTTCAGGCAAAAACAATAACGTTTAGGACAGTGAAAACGAAGAACTAGCAACCACTCGTCTTCTCATATTCGGCGCAAAATGGCTGTAGGATGAAAACGTGGCGTTTAGAAGGGGATCATGGGAGTTGAAATGATAACGATGACAATAACAAGAATGGTAACAATAGCAATGATAGTGGCGATGATGAAAACGTAAATAACAAAAGGAGGCATACTGTTTGTGTTTTTTTTTTGTTTTGGGGCTTGCTTTTTTGTTCTAAATATGACGTAATAGTTGTGTTAATAGTGTCTAAACACTGAAGGGGAGAAAGAAAAAAGGGGGGATGGAGGGTGGTGAAACAGTAGGGTTTGTTTGCTTGTTTATGGTAGATTGATAACAGTGCTAAGTGGTAAGGAATAGAAATGATACATAAAACTAACAAGCAAACAAGCATGCAGAGTCGCTTTCCCCACACACTGATGTGAAGCCCAAAGATCATACTTATATCAGAGACCTCTGGTATGGGGGCTGGAAATTGTTGACCACAAACTTTCAGATCCATCCAAACCTTTCAGAGGCTTTATCATCTCTTTCTATTGGCCGTAAAGAAGCTACAGCTTTGTGCCAGTTACATAACTCCTTTGACATCTACCTTTATGCTCTAACAGGTGAGGAAGCTCTGTGGTACATTGCAATCAATGCACTTCTCACTATTAATCATGCTTTTGTAGACTGTTGGGACTTAACATGATGTCCGACATACACACTTTACAGCAGACTCTTTGAGAACTTTTTTTTTTCCCAGATGTATAGCACCAGATTTTTTTGCTCTCATTTCCCAAGAGAGATAAATATTTCCGTTTGGGAGAAGACCAAGGGCAAATTCTTTCTGCTTTTTGTAGATTGTTCTATTGACCTTTATTTCATACTCTTTTAATACCATGATAATAATAATGTTGACTGTGACGAGGTGCTAGACCTCATTTGACTCCTCGTGGTCAGCTGGGCAGTAAACAACATGAATTGAATTGAAGGACCGTGGTAATTCCATGTGATGTTCCTGTCGCTGGTAAACATGCTCTTGTGAGGAATTATGACTTAAATGATCATAGTTACATCAGACATAAACAACAGTAGACTCAATGAAAACATCGTTAAAGGTCTACTTTAAACCTGGCAATGAATTGTTGAAAATAGGTCTGCAGGACTGTAAATACAGTAAGGTGTTGATTTCACAAAAATATTAATTTTGTCGCATACATTTAAGTGAAGAAAAAAAAAAGCTATTTTCGTTTCCCTGTTTAAACCCAGCGCCGTGGACAGGAAACAGCTTTGTCACTCGTGGGGATGGTTGCATTCCCATAATGTTGGCAAAATGAACTGAATGTGAACTAAAACCCAGCATATGATCGCTTTTCATTGTATCACTAGGATATGCAGTGACAGAGGGTTGCTAGCTAGATCTGTAGCACATGCCTTTTGTTCGGGATTGTCGAGAATGTGTGTTGTTGAAAAGAAAGAGAGAAGACATAAGCAATGACGCAGTATGTGTAGTATGTAGGATAGCCTTCACGTAGAACCGAAAACGACGAACTTTCCTCATTGGCTCTACGTGTGTAAACTTTCTTTCTCACATCTTTCAAAGGGCGAAGAACGTGGTGCGTTCCATATGATTTACCTCTCACTATACGACATGTTTTTATGGAGTGTTGGGATTTACATGACGTCAGGCATAAACACTTCACAGCAGACTTGAAAGAGATAATTTCCATCTGATATAAGATGTTATGGAAGAAAGATTTTCACGAAATTCTGGCGTATTTTTAGAAAATGTATTTTAATGGGTTGTCCGTGCATTAAAAAAATCTCTTTTGACTGTTGACTTAAAAGATCTAACAGCCCTGATATGGCCCTTCGAGGTTGGCAGAGCTGCAAACGACATTTTCTCCGTCTGGGGGTTGTGACCTTGCCGTGATCGGAGGGCTTGTAATTGTATGGTCCATGCCTAGTCATCTCTTATTTTCTTGCATAGATCGGTTAGTATCCGATCCCTCACTGGTCTTGGACTTTGATAGGAGTGTTCATGATATTCTATACGAAAGTGACCATTTTCTTGAGACATGAAACGACAGAACATATTATTTTACCCGAACATCTTAACCCTAGGAAAGCCAACTGGGATCTTTTCGCTACGAACATACAAAGTGAATTAGTGGAAGATAAGGTTCTTCAAAGTCCTGACCCTGCTGAAACCTTGACTAACATCATTATCAGCTGTGCCTAAAACATCATTCCGGCTACTACTAGCAAACCTCAAATGCCGAAAACTCCCAGGTTTAGTGCTGAGTGCCAGAATCAACGCCACAAGGCTCAACGTGTTGTCTGTCGCAGGCGATCAATACCTTATGCGAGGGCCCACCAAAATCTCCTTGCCAAATCTCGCTATATTTTCAAAACTTGTAATGTCAGTCTTGGAGAGATTTCTGCTCCAAGCTGACTGCAAAGGCTTCCAAGAAGAAAGTATGGAAAGTAATCAGAAAAATCAATTGAAAAAATAAAATCCTTCTATCCATCACCTGAAACTTGCAGAAACCCTGATTACAGACAGACAAGCTGTAGCCAATGTGCTGGCCTCAACTACTGAAAAGAACTCTTCCTCCAAAAATAAAGCGGCTGTTTTTCTGAAAAAGAAACTTCTAAAAGAAAAATCTCCTTGTAAATCTCATCGGACAGCACTGAAGCCTACAATCTGTCATTTCAATCAATGAACTGGAATCAGCTTTGCAAGTCTGCGACGATTCTGCTCCTAGCGTGGATGAGATCCACTATTGGCTGTTGAAACATCTTCCAGAAAGCTGTCTCTAGACCCGTCTGAAAGACTTCTACCATATCTGGACACAGGGTGTTTTCCACAGTCATGGCAGAAAGCCTCCATCATACCTATACCCAAACCTAGAAAAGATCTTTCAAACCCATCAAATTACCGTCCAATAGCCTTGACCAGCTGTATCTGCAAACTGTTGGAAATAAATGGTCAGTGCTAGACTCACGTGGAAACTCGATACCGACGGCGTTCTGGCGAAAGAACAGTTTGGTTTCTGCACACATCGAACTACAGTGGACCATTTGATCCGTCTGTAATCTATGCTTCGAAACGCCTTTACAAATAAACAAAAACACAGTAGCTATTTTCTTTGACTTGGACAAAGCCTAAGATACGACCTGGAAGTCTGGGGTTCTTCATGATCTCCATGATCTTGGTTTTCGGAGTCATCTTCCACTTTTTATTAAAACTTCTTTGGCAGAACGACAGTTTCAGGTTCGGGTTGGCATCACTCTCTCTGATGTTCACGAGTAGGAGTTGGGTGTTCCACAAGGGAGCAAACTGTCTCCAGCCCTCTTTAGCATCAAGATCAACAACATTGTTCAGTCAGTTCAACAGGGTTCTGACTGCACATTGTTTGTCAATGATTTTGCCGTCTATGCAACTGGAAGCTTGTATCCGAGTGTTCAGCGCAGGCTTCAGCTTTGTGTGGATAAAATTCATCAGTGGGCGTAAGAAAACGGCTTCATTTTTTCTGCTACGAAGACACAGTGCATTCACTTCCATAGTATTCGTCAGTTTTTTTAGTAAATCTGAAATCCAAATGGGGAAAATCTCCCATTCCAGCTGTCAAAGAGGCCAAATTTCCTAGAGTTATTTTTGACCAAAACTCAACTTAGTCACATTAGAAACCAAAAAACTCATACCAGAAAGCTGTGAAGATTCTGTGGGTCGTAGCAGACACTGACTGGGGCGCTGATAAGAAAACTTAACTGCACCTGTATAGAGCCTTGGTCCGTTCTAAAGTGGACTATGGTTGTGCTGTGTACGGCTCTGAAAGACCCTCTTACCTGAAATTCTTGGACCCTATTTACCGTCAAGGGCTTCGTCTCTGTCTTGGAGCATTCCGCACCACCCCTGTGTGTAAGCCTGTACGCGGAGGCAGGTGAACCCTCGTTATCCAACCGCAGGCTGAAACTATCCTTGAAACTATCTCAGATTGTTCTCTCAACCGGAAAACCCTGCTCATGACTATCTCAGATTGTTCTCTCAACCGGAAAACCCTGCTCATGACTGTTTTTAACTTTTTCTGCTACTAAGCCACAGTGCATTCACTTCCATAGCTTTCGTCATTTTTGGTAAATCCTGAAATCCAAATAGGGAAATCTCCCATTCCAGCTGTCAAAGAGGCCAAATTTCCTAGAGTTATTTTTTACAAAAACTCAGCTTAGTCACATTAAAAACCTAAAAAAAACTTCTTGCCAGAAAGCTGTGAAGATTCTGCGGGTCGTAGCAGACACTGACTGGGGCGCTGATTTGAAAAACAACAACAAGAAATTTTTACTGCATCTCTATAGAGCCTTGGTCCGTTCTAAAGTGGACTATGGTTGTGCTGTGTACGGCTCTCAAAGACCGTCTTGCATGAAACTCTTGGACCCTATTCACCATCAAGGGCTTCGTCTCTGACTTGGAGCATTCCGCACCACCCCAGTGTACAGCCTGTACGCAGGACAGGTGAACCCTCGTTATCCAACCGCAGGCTGAAACTATCCTTGAAACTATCTTAGATTGTTCTCTGAACCAGAAAACCCTGCTCATGACTGCTTTTAACCCTCCGTTTCAAAGTAAATTCGAAAAAAATCCCAACTGTATTTCTGCGTCTGGTCTTCGTATGCAGCTTCATGCACAAGAATACAGGTCTTGATCTAGGAGTTGTCTGACTTCAAGTTTCCAGATGAGCCTCCGTGGACCTTTTCACACTAGAAATTCGCTTTGATCTTGCAGCTGTTCGCAAAGAATCCACCAGCTCTCTGGCATACAAGGCATGTTTTGCCGATCTCTCTTCAAAATTCCCATCCTGTCAGAAAACATTCGCTGACGGTTACAGGTCTGAAGATGGAGTGGCCTTCGCAGCCTATTGCCCTGGTGCTCCTTCTCAAATATTATTAGAACATATTCCATCAGATGCTTCTGTTTACTGTGATGAACTTACAGCTCTGGTTCTAGCTCTGAAGGTAGTCTCTCAATCTACAAAGAAGGACATTTTCGTTTTGTCGGATTCGCTGTCAGCTTTGGAGGCCATAGCTGGCCGTAACCTCCATCATCCCGAACTTCTACACTTAAAAAAGAAAAAAAAAAACGAACAAAACCAAAAAAAAACTTTTTACCAAGTTGAAAGCGAAAGGTCACAGCATCGTTCTGGCTTGGCTTCGCAGTCATGTTGGCATCGGAGAGAATGAAATGGCTGATCGCTTGGCGAAGAATGTCACAACAGGGAAACTGTCTAACATATCTATCCCCTGCACAGATCTGAAACCAAATGTTAATAATTATGTCAGAGACCTCTGGCAGGAGGATTGGAATACACAGACGGATTAAAAAAAAAAATTTTTTCAGATCCGTTCAAATCTAAATGAGTTCGTCACATCCACGCCGAGTGGTTGCAAGAAGAGAACGGTTCTATGCGGGCTGCACACCGGCCGTTCGTATTTTACTCATTTATACCTTTTAAAGAGTGAAGAAGCTCCATGGTGCATTCCATGTCATGTACCACTCACAATGGAACATATTCGTTTAGAGTGTTTGGACTTGCATGATGTGAGACACAAACATTTTAGGGCAGATTCCATGAAAACCTTGTTAGAGATGTTCCACCTGATGCGATCTTTAAATTCTTGATGGGGATTAACATTTTTCATCGGGTCTGAGATTTTATAGTGGAAAGACTTTTAACAAAATTTCGGGTGGGTTTTTAGAAAATGTATTTTAGAGTTGTATGAATGAATGACTTGTGAGTTGACTTCAGCAAGGTGACAGCCCTGATATGGCCCTTTGCGGTTGGCTGGGCTATAACCAGCATTACCTCACCTTACCTTACGCATGCACGCACGCACACGCACACACTCGCGCGTGCGCACTCACACACACACATACACACTATAAAAAAAAAAAAGGGGGGGGGGGGGGAGACGAGGGAGGGGGAAGGGTAGGGCACCTGAAAAAGAAAGGACGAAGGGGAGAGAGAGATAAAGAGAGATGGGGTACATAGAAAGTGAGGAGAAGGGGTAGAAAAAGGAGAGAGAGGGGGTAAAAGGGCGAGAGAGAGAGAGAGAGAGAATGGCAGAGAATGGAATGATCCGTGGAAACAGAGACAGGGAACATGGGGAGGGGGGGGGGCATAAATAGAAGGGGAGATGAAACGAAATGATACGATGGATAAATCATCAATATTAACATTCTAAGTAAAATGATAAAATGATCTAATCTGAAGTGTCACTCAAGGGCGAACGACAGACAGAGGGAATTAGAATAAAAGGAGAAGGCCATGGGACACAAAATGAACCAAGGAAAAGATCAAATGAGAACAGAGGGAGAGGGAGGGAGGGGGAGTGAGAAAAATTAAGGTAGGGAGGTAAGAAGGAAGGAGAAGGCGAAAGGGGAGAGAAAGGAAAGAACACACAAACGATAGAGGATCAACACTAACCTTGTAGCCGCTACATCATAATGAATAGCAATAGTGCAATCCAGACATCTATTTTTCATTTCTTTTTCTTTTTTTTTGTTTTAAACACACAAATGCTTGGCAGCAGATTTTAACAAATAGTTTGATCAAAGAGGAATTGAGCGTAAGCGCAGTAGACCCGCGCAGAAAAACGGATCCTGAGAGGGGGGGGGGGGGGGGGGGGGGGGGGGGGGGGGGGGAAGGAAGTGGAGTGGGGGGTCGGGGCAACTCCACGGGCAGTGTCAATAAGAATCAAATATGATGAACAGAGCAAACAGTATAGAAATAAATGACCACGGGTATTCATTTTTTTAGACTAGAGAATGCAAGAGAAAAAGAATTTACATACACGTGTGTGTGCGTGTGTGCGTGTGTGTGTGTGTGTGTGTGTGTGTTCAGAGAGAGAGCGAGAGAGAGAGGATAATACTACATTTATACGGTACAGTACAAAAGTACATGCATATCACACATATTCACACACACACACACACACACACACACACACTTTCGTTTTTTTACGTGTACACAGAAAACATTTTGCATAAACGGATACAATACACCTGCCCCCGGACGGGTCTTTTCTAATCCAGTGGCAATCGTATCCACTGTGACTTGAGTTTCATTGATTAGATAGACCATGTCATGTTTGATTGACACTCCTACATATCGTGCACCCGTCCTACCTCAACCCTAACCCCGCAAGCGTGTTTCCAAGATCAAGAAGACAGAGAGAGAGAGAGAGAGGGGGGGGGGGGGGGTAGTAGATTCAAACAAACAAGCAAAAAACAACCCGTCTCTTTAAAGCGTTAGCCAACACCTCCCGAACTGCAAAATAAGCAGCACAATCAAAGCGGGCAAGCACCCGGAAATATTTCAGGCTTGAATGAAACAAAATTGCAGAGCGGATGGACAGCTGGGAAAGAAAGGGAAAGGGGAGGTGGTGGGGTGGAATGGGGTAGTGGTGATGTGTGGGAGGTGACTCTGATTATACTTCCTATCCCGTTCAGTGCTGATACCTACCCTGGTGTACGACTGCACCCGTTGAGCAGGTTGTCTATCCCTTACACTGATCTCAAACCCAAAAACACAGGCTTACGTCAAAGGCCTCTGGCAAGAGGAATGGAAGTTGCAGACGGACAACAAACTATTTGAAATCAAAAGCAATAGTCCTCCAAAGGGAAGAAAAACATAGAAAATCACAATGCCACTCTTCTAATTTTCGGCCACGTGGCCTTTTTTCAAGAGAAAAAAAAAACAAAAACAAAACAATGTAACTACGTGATGTCCATCTTTGGCAACTGGTCAGAGCAAAGCTTCACGTGGCCGAAAATTAGACGAGTGGCATTGTGATTTTCTATTTGAAATCCGTCCAAACCTGAAAGAGTTTTTACCATGTTCCAGAGGCGGTCGTAAAGACGAAACAGTCTTGTGCCATTTGCACACAGGCCACTCTTTTTATACCCATTCTTATCTTTTAAAAGGTGAAGAAGCTCCGTGGTGCATTGCATGTCATGTACCACTCACAGTGAATTTTTTTTTTTTTTTTTAAAGAGTGTTGAGACTAGCACGATGTGAGACATACATACTTTACAGCAGACTCCATGAAAACCCTGTTCAGAGATGTCCCACCTGACGTGATCTTTGAGTTTCTGAAAGAGATTAACATTTTTCATCTGATTTCGGGGGAGAAAAGGTTTTTGACGAATTTTCTGGTGCGTTTTTAGAAGGTGTATTTTAAAGAATGTGTGAATGATGGGTTTTTTTGTTTTTGTTTTTTTTTATTTGTGAGTTGATTTCAGTGAGGTGACAGCCCTGATATGGCCCCTTGCGGTCGGCTGGGCTATAAGTAATATTACCTTACCTTACCGCATACGTGGTGCATTGTTTACTATCGTGCGATTTAATTTTGTCTGTTTTGTTCGCATTTTTGTCCGTTTTTAATTTTTTTTTCATAACATCTATGCATTGAGTTAACTTAAACGAGACGACAACCCTGATATGGCCCTTTACAGTCGGCAGGGCTAAAATCAGCATGACTTAAATTGAATCTTTCTGTCCTTTTCTCTATACTTGGTTTCTATTTTTCTTTCGCTTGTTGTCATCTTCTTCCTATATCGAGCCTGCTGGAGTTTGAGAGCTTTCTGTGGCTGGAGGGTGTGCGTGGTCTAGTTATCCCTTAGGCTCTGTTGACGAGGGCATCAGTACTTGAATGAAAGGCCAGCATGCAAAAACGCTACCAGGTCTGTATACTACAGCCAAGTTGCTGACTGACCTAAGTACAACGTAGTAGTAGTTGATGCCCCTGGTAAGGTAACTATGTCAGACAGGCTAAGGGTGGGCATCAATCCTTGAATGGAAGGCTAGCATCCAGCTTATCGGCGTGTACGGCCAGCTGCTGATTGGTCTAAGCACGACTTGGTAGGAATGGATGCCCCTGGTTTAGTCTGCTACATCAGACATATCTTAAATAAATGTCAGCGAACCGCCCAGAGAAACGTGGTGGAAAACAAAGTCACAAGACAACACGCAACGCGTTTCGACCTCATAGGTCTTCCTCAGGTGAAAGAAAGACGAACAAAATAACGAAAATGCACTTAGCTTTGATCGCTTCAGATTGCTTCTGAGTTCAGCGCAAGGAAGAAGACGTTGATTCAAGGCGTTGCCCTGTCCACTTTTTCATTATAATAAAAGGAACAATGAGAGGGAATCCAGCAAAAATTAACTGAGTACCTATTGAATTTAGCATGTGTATTTAAAAACAACTGATTTCAATTATCATTTCAGGTCTTGTATGTAGTTGGAATGCTCTTAATGCCTGAAGAACTGATTTAGAGTCAACACAAAAAAGAACTTGAAATATACTGCTTGGAAAAGTAAGTAGATTATGTAAAGCCATTAGTATGCAGTTAGTTCTGCTGTGAATATCGATTTATTTATCCAAGATGGAAACATTCATCTGTTTTTAAGTCTGGGACTAAGCACAATCCGGGTTTTTTTTTGTTTTTTTTTTTTTTTCCTTTTAATCCGTGATCCGTCAGTGTATATTTTTAGACAGTTGGCGTAATTCTCTTGAGTGTGACATTTGACCTCATTTGCTAATATGTTTATATTTTCATCTTTTTTTTATGCTTGTGTGGTCAATATCGAAATGTGCTTTGTGAAGTTCCCACGGTGGTATTGGGGAAAAGAATGGACGGAGAGACTCTGCACCTTTACAGATGTTTATCCCAGAGTCAGATATAGGTTTTGATGTGTGTGTTGCCGATGTGACTTGGGATGTTATTGACTTTGCTCTATGTGGAAAATTGGTACCTGATCTCAGTTTTATATCAGACGTAACGTGTTTCGGTGGCCGTGTTTTTTTTGTTTGTTTGTTTTTGTTTGTTTGTTTGTTAGTTTTTTTGACAAATTTACAAACTGAATTCCTGTACTCTTCTAAGGGAAGCATTTGAGTTTCAAGATGTGTACGCAAAGACGTTACATGTACAGGAAGACCTAGCGCAGGTTTTAATGCCTCGCATTCAATGCTTTGTAGTTTTCTAAAGAAATATTTTGGAGCATTAAGAAAGACTCTTGAGCATATGTTAATTTGGACCTCATTAAAGATTTTCAAAGAGTTACCAATGTTGACGAATCTTGCCCCATTTTTGTGTAGCGATTATTTTAAGGAAGTTTAACGTTTATCTAGCCTTTGTCAAAATGTATGCCATTACGATTGTTCCATGTCAGTTTTGAGGTCAAATAAACTCCTAAGAATTTTATTTGTGTGACGTATATTAGAGTTGAATTATTCAACGTGAAAGCAGGCATTTTGTCTGGATTCGAGCCGCTGTTAAATAACATGATTTTTGTTTTCTCTGTAGAGAGACTTAATCTATTTAACATCATAGTCTTCTACTTAATGTAGTCCTTGTTGACATATCTTTTCAATGTATTTTATATTTCGTTGTGGGGTATTCTTTTTTAAAGTTACATCCTTCCAAATACATATATCATCTGCATACTGAACAAGTATGACGTTTTAGATTACTTATTTGGCAGATCATGCATTAATATGGAAAAAAAAGAAGTGGAGGGATAACTGACCCTTGAGGGGTTTCCATTAATGTAGTTCGTTTAACTGAATCTTTTTTTTTTTAACTCTTGCTTGAATTACTCTGTCTCTCGTCTCAGAAAACATTTAATGTAGTTGTTTATGTTTCCTGAGAAGCCAACGTTCTTAAGTTTATTCAAGAGCTGAGAGTGCCACACCTGATCACAGGCTTTGCTTATATAAAAAAATGTAGCAAAAACGTTTTTACGTCTAGCAATTTGTTTCTTTATATTTGTGGACAACTTAACTAAAATTTCTGTTGTAGAGATCGCCCTTGACGAAATCCAGCTTGATTTATGGGAATTACGTTGCATTTTTCACAGTAATATACAAGTCTGTTCAAAACTATTCTTCCGACAGTTTACAAACATGTGATGTTAATGCAATTGGCCTATAATTCTTAATATCATTAGCAGGCTTGCCTTGTTTATGAATAGGAACAATAATTGATTGTTTCCATATTTTTGGTAATTCACCTCTGCTCCAACATTTACAAGATAAAGCGTGAAGAACAATAATGAAGTTCTCGGGTAAGTTCCTTAACATCAGACTGGAAATTCCATCAAAACCAACTGATGTTTTTCTATGTGGAATAGCTCTTATGGCTTCATTCACGTCTTGTATGGTTATAGGTGCATTAATACTATTATCAGGTGTTGGATCACCATCTATTTCGTGTTTTCCTCTTGTTCTCTGTATCTTTTGTCAGTATCTGTCAGACCTTCAGGGCAGCTAACATCGGCAAACATGTTTACAAAAACGTTTACTTTTCTCCTCAGCATTAGGAAGATGACTATGAATTATTATTACGGGATATTGAGGTGAATAAATCCTGTTCTTCATAGTTTTAATTCTTTCCATACTTTCCCCATATCTTTACAATCTTTTACTTCAGTGTTGCAAAAAGTGTTCCAGTGCTGCGTCATTGCATTTTCTATTGCAGCATCACTTTCTTTACTGCCCTTTTTGATTTTCCCATGATTACTTGCGGTTCTCTTGTTGCAGTATTCGTTAAATCTGCCTTTTTTCTTCTTATTTGCGATTTCGCATTCTTTGTTCCACCAGACATTTCCATTGCGCTTTTTTGGTTTTGTGCTTTGTATCTTTGGAATTGATTTATCTGCGGATGCGAAAACACATTTACGAAATTTATCATACTGATCATCTAGGTTATCTACAGTTGAAAAATCTGTCCATATTTCGCAGAGTATCTTTAAAAACGGACCAGTCTGCATGTTTGTAGTTATATTTTGGAATAATATCTTCCACATGCCCATCTTCTTCTTTTCTTTCATTCAAAGATATTGTGATAGGAACATGATCAGATCCTAACAAATCATCTCCCGTTTCCGACGAACAGTTCACTGCCAGGGTGGAGACGGAAAAGTTAGGTCAACGGCTGAAGGGTTATGGGTGGCTATATTGGGAATACGAGTAATATTGCCATTTTTAGTAAGTATAGAATAGAATCTGCAGTGTTTTCCAATCAGCGGTTATTAGAAACGTACGAACAACCGTTATCCTAAAAAGGCGCATGGGCATTAAAATCGCCCCCAATTACCCATTTATCCTGCTGGTCCTGAAATTATTTTAGCCAGTCAGTATTTTCGCTATCTGATCCTTTTGGAAGGTAAATTGAGGCAATATCTATAATTAAAGATGAAGTAAACTTAACCATTACAGCACAGCATGAAACAGATTGAATTACATACGACACCGGTGGTGTCCTTACGTAGTGGTCCAGACCTTCACGTACATAGATGGCAGTTTGCACACGGTCTGTACATTGTTCATACGCTAGAGGGTGGTAATATCCAGGCAGCTGGGGCAGATTGTCACTGTTCACATTCAGTGATTGCAATAAAAGAATGTCAAATTTATTTGATGCAGGTATTATTTCAAATGTGGTAGATTTTTGGTTATTGCACAACAGTTCCCTTGAATCAAATTAATATTTGGATTTGTGCATGTTTCCATGATGAATGAAAATGCAAGTCATTTATCTGTTAACTTTCTGAGTGAAAAACGATCCAAATGTAAAGAAATATCGTCAGTACAACCTTGAGTTACTCTGACAATAAATTGGTTTCAGTCAGTCAGTAAACAAATATCAGATCTAAATTGAACCAACCAAAATTGAACCAACCAAATAACAGATCTAAACCAGAACAGATGGAAATAAATAACATAGAATAGATGCGTTTACTGCTTATGTAAGAGTCGGAGATCGAGGCTAGAAGAACCATGAGCGTAGGAAAAGTGGGGAGTGAAAACCTTGGCGACAATATGGGGCCGTATGAAAAATGAGTACTTTGAAGTCCTTTAAAAAAAAATAAATAAATAAACACTCAAGCTTTCATGTCTTTGACCCTCCATCAGGAAACACTAAACAGCAAACACAAGGTTTTTTTTACGTCAAAGTGACGAAAAAGAACATAAAAGAACAAATGACATCAAGACAAATTGATGACACAACAGTATTGTGTAACACTTTCCCCCTGGTAGCGCTGCATAATGCAAACGTTTGCTACATGTGTTAGGTCTGTTAGGTTTCTGCTCACAGCCTCCCTTGGAATTCCATTTCCACCATCCCCTCCCTCCGCCACACACACCCATATACTTCCCCCTTCCTCTTCCTTCCCCAACCCCCACACACACCCTCACCCCACAACACACATACCCCATACACTTCGCCCCCTCCCCCCCCCGCCCCCCTCCACCCCCACCATACACTCTTAACCCCCACACACTCCCACCCCACCACACACACTTCCCCGCCCCCATCCCCCCTCCACACACACACACACACACACACACACACACAAACACCCCCCACAAGTGCCCCCTCCCCCTCCCCCGCACACACGCACATTTACCCCTCCCCCATACAACTAAATATATCCCCCTACCCCTCCCCGTATCCCCCACTACGTACCCAGTTCTCTTCTTCATACTATCTAACATAAACAGTAATGTGAGGTTCACAGTAAATCACCAGAAGTAGAAACAACGCTGAACCCTTTATGACATTTTTCACATTTTATGCCCAGGGGTTGAAAGGATCCAAGTTTTTGGATGACATGAGATTCTGTGAAGTTTCGGAGATGTCTGCCTCTCCCATTTTTTCTAGATGGCACATACAGAGAAGTCGTCGATGGAATGGTTATTTTTGTTGAAATGTTTGCCAGCTGGAGTGTCCTAATGAAGACGGATAGATCGGAGGTGTTCTGTTCGCTCAGCCAGCGAGCGGTACGGTTCACTAAATCTTGTTTTGAAGTTGATACGGGGCCGGTTTCCTCCGTGGCTTCTCCCGGTACATGCTGTGGATATGTCTGCCCAGGGTTCTTGCAATGACACTTGCACCTCTGGCTTTGGGGTGGATATCGTCTGCAGTCAGGTGCCTTCTTTGTGATGCCTGAAGCTCGATAAAGTTGACGTAAGAGACGTCCATCTCTGTCATCAGATTGCATTCGGTCATCGCGTTGAACAGTTTGGCGTTTTATGTCCAGTGCCTTATTTTTCACTGGAGCAGCTTGGCCGACGACAGTCTGTGCTTTTTGAAATAGAGTTCTTGCCTCTTTCACACAATTTTGTATCACTGCACTGCACTCAGCAGCTGGTTTTTTTTTTTTTTTTTTTTTTTTTTTTTTTAACTTTTAAGTCATTCAACCCAACGTGCAGCACAATGCATTCTGGGTCGGGTTTTTGGTTTTCCTTTGTTGCTCTCTCTTTAGCCTCTTTCATGGCGTACGGACAATATTCGATTTTGTATGACTTACGTTTAGCCACTTCTAGGCCATATGACAAACCCAGCCCTCTCGCATCACCTTTGTTCGTAATGCCATCATGCATTAATAAAAACACGTGGCCGGTCACTAGATCTGGAATTGGAATTGAAATTCTTCTTGTACTTTGCGTCATTTTGTTTGACATCATTTTTCACACTTTGTTCTTTGTCTGTTCTGCGTCATTTTTCAAGTTTTCTCTTCCGCTCTTCGTTTTGTCCACCCTTTCGTTTGATTTTCCATTTGCTGTGGAAATTGCTAGTGTGGTTGGGGACATCTTAAGTACGTCGACGTATGTTTTATCAGTGAATTCCGCACGTTGTGTGTGTTTTGAGTGTGTTGTTACAACAAATCTTAAATAAATGTTAGCGAACCGCCAAGAGAAACGTGGACAAACGAGTCACAAGACAAAACACGACGCGTTTCGACCTCTTAGGTCTTCTTCAGGCAAGACACAAACAAATAAGAGAACGAAAATGAACGAATTTGGTACTTAGCTTAGATCTCTTGACTCTTCAGCGCGAGGTAGACAGGCGTTGTTGAATGAAAACCAGGCTGTTAGAAGGGAGATGATGTGTGAGTCAAGGTAGTAATGATGATAATTATATTACTGATAAGAATACTAATAAAGGTCAAAATAGTGAAATAATAAATTAAGACAGGATTACTACTAGTTTTGGTGATAAGAAGGCAATAGCAGTTGCAGTATGGAGAAAGGAGAGTGGGTTAGAGGGTTCTTACCCACCATGGTTGCCGTGGCAACAGTCTTCGTGGCGATGGCGATGGGGATGTCAATATTAACAGTAATATTACTGATGATACTACTAACAACTATTGTGAAGTAAAGGTTATAAAAGCGTGATATAGAAATATATTTACAAAATAACATTTTTTATAATAATCATAATAAATGAATTCAAGAAAAAAAAAATGGAACATAATTGTTAAAAAAGCTTTTAAAGATAAAGATGCCGCAGGTGCATTCCGTGTGATGTACCATTCGCCATGTTCTTTTAGAGTGTTGGGACTCGCATAATGTTAGACATAAACACTTTACAGCAGACTCCCTGAAAATTCAGAGATGTCCTACCGAGTTTCTGAAAGAGCTCAGCATCTTTCATCTCATTAAGATCTTATGGAAGAAAGATTTTAAACGAAATTCCAGTGTGTGCGTGTGTGTGTGTGTGTGTGTTTGAAGAAAACCTGTTCTTATGAGTTTTGTGTGTGCATGTTTTGTTTGCCTTATTTGAGAGTCAACTTCAACGAGGTTACAGTCCTGATATCGTCCTTTACGGTTGGCTGGGATACAGGCAACATGTTCTCTCTCTCTCTCTCTCTCTCTCTCTCTCTCTCTCTCTTTCTCTCTCTCTCTCTCTCTCTCTCTCTCTCTCTCTCTCTCTCTCTCTCTCTCTCTCTCTTTTTGGGGAATAAAAAAACACAACAAAAAACCGCAGATTAAATCGGCGAGAGAAATTCTCTAATTCATCAGTGTCTATTTTCTTCAAGTTTCTCAACCTGTTCGTTTACTTCCTTTATTATTTCTGTTACTTTATACTTTTCTTTTGCGGTCGGCTGGGCTATAAGCAACATTACCTTACCTTACCTTGTCTTCTTTTCTGTCATCTGACACAGCGAACAGGTGTCGTATATCTGTTGTTATGTCAGTCACTGTCAGTCAGACTTGCTTAGTCCTACGATTCGTCCGTAATTGCTACTGTTTTAGACCACAAATTAAGGCACTACGGCGAGTTGAAAAAAAAAAAAAAACGATTTTACCGTTCACGGAACTACGATTCGTTAGCGTTGCTGCCCCTGTTTAGTCTATCAAATCGTGCGGGAAAGGCTGTCACGTGACGCTTACACCGCTAGCTCTCTGTCCGCCAAAAGGGCGTCGAGTTCGAAGCGGTTGCGTGAGATAGATTATGAAAAATCCGATTGTGAAGAAGTGGGCAGAGCCTGTTATGGTTGGCTTGGTGGCGGAGGTCAGTTTGTCTTTAACGGCTGCCAATAAACGTACTCAGGCAGTTGGAAAAATGTTTCCGGACTCAGAGATTGCTAAGTCATTTGCTTGCTCCCGAGGCAAAGCTACATCCTTTCAAAAGTCTGCTTATTGTCATCACAGATCAGGTGAGCGTAGCATTTCTCTTAACTACCCACTCTTTCATTCCTTAGTGTCATTCTTGTTTATGTAGTTTACATAAAAAGAATATACTTGCATCATATTTTAATTTCATTGAAAATGACAAAGTCCTTTAATGGCAAGAGTTCATTAACTAAAACGCCGCGACTTTTTACTACTGACAACACCTGTGAAACTACTGAAAACTGGGGTCCCACAACTGAGAGGTCTTAGGGGGCCTAGGCAGGTCTGCTGTCTGTCAATTGCTTGGGCTCAGTTTCCAGTGACTCACATCTGTTTATCTCTTCGCACTGTTGTTTTACTTGGCTTATTCATCTTTGATTTCACCGAGGTCGTTCTTATGAGTGATGTCTGTTGATGAAATTGTTGCTGTATGGCTTACACAAGTCTGTCAAACATGTCTTGATGTCCTGTTGTTGTTAGTCGCCGCTGTCACTTTTTCTGTCGATATTTCTTGTCCGTCAGGTTTGGGGTGTGGGTTGATTTGAATATCATCGCTAAGAAAAGAGCGACAGCACGGCGTGCATGACACAAAAAGTAAGAACAAGGATTTGCACGTGCGTGTCGGCCTGAAACGTATAAGAGGTGCTACACATCAAAGCATCTGTGCGTAACTCAGTTCCTCTTATGTTTACATGTTCCAGAAACAAAACATCATCCACCGACATCCCCTTGGCCGAATTTCTACGAAAACTGTCAACCAAAGCTGTGATGACAGCACAATACGAATGTGACGACAACATCAGCTAAGTTACCTGGGATTTACTGTGTGTGTTAATGCTCAAAAGCGTCATGATCTTTGACCTAGCGTTCAGCCAGCTACCAAAAAAAAAACAAAAAACGATAGTGGCACTCTACATTAGCAAATCCATTATCGTCACTTACTTCTGCTGTTCCTGATCACTTTCTGTACCAATTTATACAAAATATGAAAAATTGCGATATCTAGGATTCCTGAAAACAAAGACAGGTCTTCTTAAAACGATCCAGTCCCATGGCCAGTCTTTCGACGTTTGAATACTATTCAAACGAGACACAGATTATTTATTGGACAAATTCATTGCAAAGAATAAGTAACGCAAGACTAAAGTTAGGTTTTGATGCGAACAAAAGATGGGTTGACGGTGGAACATCAACAGAATCATCTTGTCCTGCATGCAGACGCACTGTTGACATTAAAGAACACTTTCTGTTCCACCGTATTGCATATAATGAATTGCGGGCAAATTGTTCATTTTACACTTAGACATAGCTAAAAGAGAAGTTGTAGCTATCGTGTCATCATCGGATGACGAACTTGTAATTAAATCAGTTGCAAAATTCATTGTGGAAGTGGAAGCACACTGAAAATTGCTGTGATGAATGACAGTCAAAATTAGGATAATGCATTATAAGAGATATATTGATGAATTATCGTATGTGGATGGTATCAGTATGATGCAACATCATCATTTGATTGAGTGGATGGTCGAGTCAGTCTTACAATTTCTGTTTGGTTGGTTGGGTTTTTTTTTTTTTTTTTCTCTATTTAACGAGTCTGCGAGGACATCCTGAGATGTTACGATGTAATGTGGTTCTGTTAACCTTTGATTTAATACACATTGCATGGATGAAGACACACGTCCGGAAATACCGGAATTTCACATCGCTGTTTGTCCAGAGATCCTGAAATAACACTATGTCCGGGGCATTTTTTTTTCTTCTTTTATTTTTTAAACGAACGTTTTTGTAAAGCTGTGTCCTGATTATTACGTCCGATCCAGGATTTTTCTTTCCATGCTGATCATTCCATTGTCATTATGCTGAGAGACTATGCAAATCCTGCTTTGGCCAATATTCACAATGCCGTTCGTTGAGCTTAATGAAGACACGTCTTCGATCGATGCCAGTATTCACAACAAGTTTCTTTTTTACATGCCACCACACAGCAAAGGCAACTTCCCCGTCCTAACTGTGTAGTCTTACATTAGCTATGGTGAAAGAGGTTCTTTCTGACACAAATTACTTTTAAACCTGATTGATCACATACTTTCGCGCAGCCTCATGCTCGTTCGCTGATTTTTTTTCTTTGTTTTCTGGGCATGTTGTCAAAAATTTGACACAGCCCAAACTCATTTTGCGCATGGAAATTAGCCAGAGTTGTCGCGCTCTTCGGTTAGATTCCTCTTCCCCCCCCCCCCCCCCCCCCCCCCCCCCCCCCCGGTTACATCCGCAAGTGCAATTACCACTCCAAGAGTCTCACCTCTAAAATTTGTTTTCCTCGAATTTTTTTTTTTTTTTTTTTTTTTAATATTTCTAAAGCTCTTCGCATTTTCGCCAATTACGGGAACAAGATTTGGCGAAATCGAATGTGTAAACATGTCTGTAGTTATATGCTTCCAAAAAGAAAACAAGTGGAAAAAAGGAAATAAAAGAAAAAGTGTTAAAGTATTATCATAACTAATTGCAAGTGGGTGGTGGAGGGCGACAAAAAGAAAGAAACTAATTACAAATACATGTACATTCCTTGTGCTTTTATTTTGTCAGTTAAAGCGATTCGAAAGGACATTTTAAAGGGGCAATCTATGATTCCTGGGGACTAATGGGCGGCGCTGCCCATATCCACAAAGGTTTGCTGTTTAGCCCTGTTGCTCTTGCTCCCCCTCTGCAGGCAGTAGCTGCGAGAGTCACTCTCCTTAAAACCATTATAGTTTGCTGGTTGTATCTACCACCTTCTGTCTTGGTTTGTCGTCAAGACCTTGTCAGTCTGATTGAAGAACTCGCCCTTGTATGCTGTTGGATGAATTTAATGGCCATGATCTCCTTTGGGGTAGTATGAATTCTTCATCCAGAGGTCTGCTTCATGAAGACGTCTTTTCAGAGTTGGACTTGTGTTGTCTGAATGGTGGGTCTCCAACTTACCTCCACTCTTCCACAGGTATACTTCTATGTTTAGATTTGTCAGTATGTGATCCCTCGCTGGTCCTGGACTATGAGTGGTCTGTCCATGACGATCTGCATGAGAGTGACCATTTTCTCGTTTTGTTAAAGTCCATAACAACTGAGAACGCCTCTGTTCCCCAACACTTTAATTATAAGAAGGTCAACTGGAATCTTCTTGCTTCAAATATTTCAAAGGAGCTCCAGAAAACTGATATTCTTCAAAGTCAAGACCAGCAGAACCTCTGACTAATACTTTGATTAAGTCTGTGAAAACCTGTATTCCGATCTCTTGCAATAAACTCCAATTGCCTAAAAAACACCTTGGTTTAATTTTGACTACCACCAAATCTCAAACGAACGCAAACGGGCTCAACGTTGGGTATTCCAAAGACCTTCAGCTCCCATCGCTCGAGCTCATCAAAAACTCTGTGCCAAAACGAGATACTTTTAAAATCAGTAAACGTCAGTCTTAGAGAAACTTCTGCTCTAGGCAGACAACTAAATTGTCCAAGAAAAAAGTCTGGAATATCATCAAGAAATCAAAGGGAAGAACACCAGCCCATTAATTCATCATCTGAGACATGCAGATGCTCTGGTAACTGACAAACAAGCTGTTTCCAACTTGCTGGCCTTCACCATTCGACAGAACTCATCATCTTCAAGTAAATCTGCAGCCTTTTTAAAAAAGCAAACAACTCGGAGAGAAAATTTTTCATACAATTTCACCTCATGGCTTCCCGAATAGCTGCCTCTGATTCTCTGTGGGGTATCTTTGTGTAAGGGCTGACAACATCAACCGTGACGAATAGTGTGTTCGTAGGTAGCGGACTGTACTTGGCTTTCCAGTCTTCAATCGTGTTGAGGAAGTGGGTAGTGTCTTTGCGAAATGATGGTAGGTCTTGTACCAGGGGTTGTAGGATGTGGTCTACGAGCTTGGAGATCTTCTCAGTTGGCCCGTTGATACCGGACACTATTGGGAGTATTGGGGGCTGGGGATTTTCCTGTTCCAGGTCAGCTTTGTGTACTTTTGGCAAGGTGTAGAAGACGTGGATCCTCTCGGTTTTGAGGTCTGTCTGGGCCCAGCTGTGTGTATTCTCGTTGATGATCTTCCGACTTCTGAGGGACTCTGCCAGATTGTTGGACTTGATAGCAATGTTTGCGGTGGGGTCGGTGTCCAGAGGGGTGTAGTGCTCTCTGTTGTTCAGCTGGCGGTAGGCTTCCTCCTCCTATTTCTTCATGTCGTGAACCCCTCAGGGGGTTGCAACCTTGCCGTGGAGGGCTTACCTGGTCCAGTGATCTTTTAGGCTTTGCTGACGGGGGCATCAATACTCGACTAGATAGATAGTTGTTGTGAACGCTTATAGGCCTGTATAGCCAAGTTGCTGATTGGCCTAAGCATTACGCGGTAGGAATTGATGCCCCTGGTTGGGTCTCACATGTCAGAAAGGTTAGGAGTGAGGGCCCAGACAAATAGCAACCCACCTTTTCCTATTATATTCTTCTGTCTTTCTTAATGGATCTTTTCTTTTTTCGTCTCCCCTTCAAGCCTTCTGTTCCACATTTTTTTTCTCTGAGTCGCTGCCGTAAGCAGTGGGGAAGCCCAAGTTACAGTTACCTGGCGAGGGGCTGAGTGGCTGATTCAGTCGCTAAGGTGCACTGTCTGTTTTCATGCAGGACGGTACCAGGCTCATGGACACCATACTATGCCATCCATTGTCCCTTCCCCAGCACGGCAGCTCTCCTGGGATGTCACAATGGTGGAGCTGCGACGGTTTGGCCTGCTCTCCGGAACACAGCCACACACGCACCCGATCCAGCAACTCACAGGAAGGGTATAAATTTAACGATAAATCAATTTGTGTATGACGATGTCCTTCCGCATGTAGTCCCTTTCTCTAGGGAAATTCCAAAGTACAAAGCAGTCACTTATCTTTACACTTCCTCCAGTGGTGGAAGACTTTCAGTGGTGCCAGGGGCTTATTGGTCACACATCAGGGCTGCCGTCGTTCACAAGTCCTCAAGCGCGCAGAATTTTCATTAGCACGTTGCGCAGGGATGTGTGATAAACAGGATCGATTTTGCACGAAGAGAGGTGATCTGATGAGGGGTGTGAAGAAGCTCCAATAAGCGAAGAATAATGATGAGAAGACACCTGAAACAGGAGCGACCTGTGCGAGACTTCCATCAAGTATAGATCTCGGATGCCCAAACGCGGTAAAAGTGTGTTTGCATATATGAACATGACAACAGTGATACAATACAAATACCGATGACCACATCCTAATGTGTATGCAAATGTATGCGCATGTCTTATTGGGCACAATGGTAAAAATATGGATAATGGGATGACATTCATAATGATTGTCATCCGCGCCCCTCCAGGGTGCGCGCGATCCCCCTGCAATTGAATCGCAATTAAAACATGAAGATAATTACTGAAATAAGTAGCACTATGCAATTCCACGTCATACATTCATAATGTGATATCAATATAACTAATAATAACAGCATGGATCCGCAGCTAAAATCATGCGACATACTTCGTACTAACTATCCACGTCATACATTCATAATGTGATATCAATATAATTTACTAATAACAGCATGGATCCGCAGCTAAAATCATGCGACATACTTCGTACTAACTATACACACCCTCGATACAGCACTCCTCGAACTATAAACGATCTTCGACCTTCTTTATTTTCAATAATAAAAATACAGAAGCATATAATCAGTCACTTACTGGTAACTGTGTGCAGCTCCTGCTGGATCTAGGCCACTGCACACGTCCTGGACAACCTCAGGGTCACCAGATGGTCGCCCACTAGGTCCACCCCTGCCAGCACGCCTACCCCGGAACGTAGAGTTGATGTGCCGAGCCCCAGTCCTCTTCCCCATCCACAAGTTGCAGGGGTGATGTGTCTCAAGGGATTAACATGGTGAAGACTGGAGACTCAGCTGTGTAGCGCGATGAGGGCACTGGACTTCGACAACTGGCGGCACCTAAGTGCAGGACAACATAAACGTGAAATGATTGACAGTCGGGTTACAGATGATGAATGAAGGAAAGCGCTGGTGATGACTTTTTCCCGATGACCTCCTTCACAGTGTTGCAGCTTATGGTCCTTACACCACTGGCCGAAACACAAGGAAATTTGATATTCCAGGGTTGACCGAATCCTTCCAAATCACACAATAGTGCAGCTGAATACCTAGGCCAAACGTTATAGGTTTGCCAGTCCACTACTACGTTTCCTGTACCTGTTTTCGTGAGAATTCCAGCACAGGCTTCCAGACATCCTATCCTTCATTAACCGTTGCCTTGCTCGATCTTCTTGAACTCGTGAAGTCTAGGCAACGCCACTACAAGATGGTGTCCGCAGGATCTGATTCACCCGGTAGGCTCTAACGGACTTATGCTAATACAGTGAATATAAAAATATATAGGTTTAATGCAGAAAAATGACCAGCTAATCCAAGCGGTTAAAACAAAACTACACCAGGAAAAGAAATGCTCGCACCTTTTGGCTGTATCTAGGCAGTTGCGTAATAACAATAGTCGCAGACTGATGATGTACTGCGATTTGTGACGGCATATGATGCGCCTCGACAGAGCGCGTTCCAAAGAAAATAGATCTACGGATCAAGGCCAAGTCGCCACGTGTTACATGGGGTGACCGTTTATCTCTGCCAGTATTTAAAAACCTTCATGGCCTCAGTAAACACAAAAACAGGAAGGAGAAGAAAACTGAGTTCCGACCCTTCCAGGGATACGGATTCGGATTCAGATGCAGAAGTCTGGAAGACGATAGGTCCTCTTGGCTGATTATCCAGTCGGTGGATAGTGAACGACCTATTACAAAGTTGAATCCCTTTGCTGTTGCAAAGGGGCTAAAAAGGTCTTGCAGGCGCGCAGAGCCTAAATCGGTGAAGAGGTTAAGGGATGGTTCCTTGCTGGTGCAGGTCGACTGAAGCATCAGGTCACCGCCACAGTTCTGATAGTCAATATCCGCGGTCTTCACATATAAGTTCTTATAATGTGGGAGCTCCCATGTAAGAAAATTGATTCTTTTACTTTGAAACTTGCCCTCTTCGTGTAGATGCAGGTTTGATGGATGTCTCCCGGTACTTCACATGTTCTTGGATGACTTGCAGCTCGGCACGTGTCGATCTTCCGCTCCTGTATGGCGTTCTTCTTCTCCACTTCCAGCTTCCAGCTGTAGGCCTTCTTCTTCACGTCCTGTTCCCCTCTGTAGGTTTTCTTCTTCCATTCCTAGCTCAAGACCAGTGACCACACTTAACTTGCTAATGTTGCAGACTCAAATCCGTAATGGCTGCACAAGAAAGCCTGTGGCAATCCTCGGCAAGGTGGTGAATGACTTGTTGAACCATCCTCGGAACTACGTCCTCGGTTCCCTTGATGTTCTCCGAACGTATTAGGTTGCAAGAGGGTTAGAGAGTCCGATACTGATCAGAATGTGCTACTCCTAGACCACAACCACAAAATACTATTTTTTGAAGTTACTTCCTCAGCTACACAATTCACAACTTGAATTCTTCATTGGTAAAATTGCAGTAGGTCCTCATGACTTCACTTCTCCAGCTCAAGAATCCTCTCTTCGTCACGGCATATCACACACAACCTAGAAAGCTAGAATTACAAGTTCATCAGTGTGCATCACCAACGGTTTCAAAATGAGTTTCCACTCTCAACAGGTTATGTGTACACAACTTTTTCTAAACAGCTTCTTCAGCAGATCTAGTTGCAAAGTGAAACGACTGCAGGCGGAAATCTAAACAAATCTTAAATAAATGTCAGCGAACCGCCCAGGAAACGTGGACAAACGAGTCACAAGACAAACCACAACGCGTTTCAACTCTTAGGTCTTCTTCAGGTGCAACAAAACATGAAACAATAACGAAATGCACTTAGCTTGATCGCTTCTGTGTTCAGCGCAAGAAAGAAGGCGTTGAATGAAAACGAGGCTGTTGGAAGGGAAAATATGTGCGAGTCAAAGTCGTAATGATGATAATATTACTGATAGGAATACTAATAATGGTC
>JADBJO010012764.1:50072-56033 GCA_016801955.1 Conus betulinus | reverse complement strand
CCCCCAATTCATCCTAATATATCATATATATATGTATAACACACACACACACACACTGCGTTCATCACAAAATACAGCAAAAATGTTAGATGTTTATGTGGTGAACAAATTTCTAGCAAACACATCATTTTTGAATGTCAGAGGTTAAGACCTATCTTACCAGTGATTTCTGAAAATTGTATTGAAGGCGTTCTCAAAAATGCATCTAGTTTGTTTATATTTCGAAATGTGTTTACTTCATAGTCCTGTAGGACATTTGTTATAGACTAGTTGATTGTTTTTTTGTTTGTTAATGCTCATTTTTTTTCTTCCTTAGCCAAGAGACATAAATACATACACACACAATACGGTCCCTCTCCCCTCCTCCTCCTCCCGATCCCTCCCTCCTCCCCTCCCCTCCCCCCGTCTAATATCACTATGTGGATAGACGTTAAATTGAAGACAACAACACTAAAAGTGATTCAGACAATATTATAGTGTAGAGTGAACTTGATGTAAGGAATGAGAGAGATGCATTTTTTTTCAGGGAGTGTAAGGGAGTGTAAGTTTAAAGTAGTTCGTAAGGAATGTAATCATAACCCCCCACCCCATCCTATTCATCAGAACTTTAAACTAGAATTGTAACGGTAACAATCACAACTGCTAAAGATAAATATATTAAGTGAACAGCCTAATAAACATTTGGAAACAGATTCAAGAGTAGCAAAATTGTTTAATATACTAGATAGTGATAAAGGAGTCGATCCATCAACAAAACCCTCAATACCTGATTTATCAAAAAGCTCTTTTGTTTTGGGGACAATGAATCAGTAAATGATTGACACTTATAGAATCTCCACACATACATTTAATATCTTTGCAGTATTTTGTTTTAAAACGAGTTTAAACGAAGCCTATGGATCAGACTTTCAATCTCCCTGGATGAGAAAATAAATCTTTTGTATGATGTTATCCCATTGCTTTTGTCATTACATTTGATGCAATTGTTATAATAATATATGTCCGAGTTCCTCAGTGTTTTTGTTGCATTATCACGAGATGTTTTTATTTATGATAGAGAAACATTCTGCCAGATCTAAGCGAACTTTTATTGTTATTGTGCCGCTAAGGTTTTGAGCTGCCTTTTTTTGCAACTTTGTCTACTTGTTCATTTGCTGATATACCAAAATGAGAAGGCACCCAACAAAAAGTAATATTAATGCCTTTTTGGGAAAGAAGGTGTACTATATGATTGATTTCAGTTATCATGTCTAATCGTACACATGAATTAGAAGACTTAATACCATTCAAATGCTGCTTTTGAATCAGCACATATTACGATTTGGCTGTTATTTGGGGAAATTCAAAATGAAATCCAATGATTTGAGTATAGCAAGTAATTCTGCGCTATATATAGACAGACTTTTACCAAGATAAAATAACTTTTCTATTTTTAAGCTAGGGATTATGAAAGCTGCTCCCGTGCTATTATCATCTAATACTGAGCCATCTGTGAATATTTTTAAGTGATGGTTGTACTTATTTTCTAAGTGAGAGTAGACAAAATTTCTCAAAATGTTGGGAGAATCCTTTTTAGTTAAATCATTTGTAATCAATGTCAAAGGAAGCTTTTGATTGTACCCATTTTGGAATGGGTGAAAAACGTTGGTTTTCCGGCGATATCATTTTTATCTATTTTTGTATCTTTTTTAGAAGATCTGAGGAAAATGAATAATAGATTTTGTGGATTGTATATGTTGTGCACGTTTTCCAAAATCCTTTTCCGAATCTAAACATACCTCTTCTGAGCAAAAATTTTTTTTGTGAGAAACTTTTTAAGATGAATTTTAAAGTAGAAGCTTTTCTAATTTCAGATAGAGGTAGAACTCCCACTTCGTTGTATGTCCCTAAGTTTGACGTGTGTGTGGGAACCCCAAGGGCGATTTTGAAGGCTTTGCAATCAGTGCTCTGAAGTTTATTTAAAAGATATTTAGGTGCATTAAAAAATACTTCCTGAGCATATGTAAGTCTTGAGCGTACCAGGGCTGCTGCTAAAACAGTTAAACTTTTAGTGTCTTGCCCCCAAGATTGTTTACTGACAATTTTAAGGAAATTCAAACTTTTTCTTGCTTTATTTAAAATATGGTCAATATGAGTATTCCATGTTAGTTTACTACTAAGGATTACACCCAAGAATTTAACGCTTTTAACGTAGTTTAAAAGAGTGCCGTCTAAGGTGAAAAACTGGAAGTTTATTTGGATCATTTCCAGAATTAAAAAGCATCAAATTCGTTTTTTTGGTGAAAGAGATAGTCCATTTTCATGTAAAAATGTACTGATTTTATTTAGCTCGTGTTGGTATTAATTTTAATATAGTTCAGTGATCTTAACGGAGTATTTCTTTTCATCGTTACTTTACTCCATAGACATATATCGTCAGCAAATTGAGCTAACTCTGTATCTTTAGAAAGACCTTTGGGTAGATCAGAAATCAAAAATATTAAACAAAAAAATTGGAAAAATTTACCGATCCTTGGGGTAAGCCCATTTGTAAATGTCTTGGGTTAGAATAGGTATTTCCTACTCTTGTTTGAATATGTCTGCGATGCAGAAAACATTGAATATATTTGTACATGTTTCCATTAATACCAATATTCTTTAATTTAAGCAAAGCCGCTTGTGCCATACTTGTTCATAGGCTTTTCGTATATCAAAAAACGTTGCAAGTACGTTTTTACGACGTGCAAACTGATGCTTACATGCGTTGTGAGTTTGACCAAATGTTCTATTGATGATCTGCCTGTCTGAAATGCAGCTTGGTTGATTGGTATAATTGTATGTTTATTACAATGATGAACAAGTCTTTTTAAAGCAATCTTTTCCATCAATTTACATGTATTGATGTTAATGCAATAGTCGATAACTATGTATATCTCTGAGTGGTTTCCCCTTTTTTGTGAATTGGAACAATAATAGAATGCTTCCAAATTTGAGAGGCATGTTACCATCTATCCAACATTTTTGAAAAAAAAAAAAAATGCAAAAACTGTATCATATTTTGTGGAAGATGACTTAACATTTCATTAGAATGCCGTCTAGGCCCACTGATTTATTTTTATTCAAATTCATAATACATTCTTTGACTTCCTGCAATGTTATTGAGGTATTCAAACAATGATCTTCTACTGGCTGTGGACTATTATAAATATTTTTTTCTTTTCTTCATTTTCACGGTGTTTTTTTAGTTGTTAAGTTGTCTATGCTACTGTTTCTTGCAAACAGATCAACAAAAGCTTCAGCTTTATCAAAATTTGATGGAAACTCTGCATTGTTTTATGTGATAGGGCACTGAGGTAGGTTAACCCCATTTTTCATTGTTTTTAAATGTCCAAGCTTTTTGCATATCTTTAAAATTTGACACACCTCATTCTCACAAAATGAAGACCAGTATTGCCGCTTTGCTTGTGCATTTACTTTGTTTTGTGCGTTTTTTGCTCTTTTCTTCTCAAGAAGCTTTTTTTAACTTTTTCCTTAGGATCTTTTTCTCTTTTATATCTTTTATTTATTCTGTTTCTCTTCTTTAGCCTCTTGACAAGTCTCATTCCACCAGACATTACCCGAAATGTTTCTTTGATTTTACTGATTTTACTGTTGGAATTGATTCACTAGCAGCAGAGAGTACAGTCTCACCAGACATTGCCTCTCTCTCTCTCTCTCTCTCTCTCTCTCTCTCTCTCTCTCTCTCTCTCTCTCCCCCGATCCTTAGAAATTTGGCAATGTATATTTTTTATGCACAGAAAACTAGACCTTTTGAACGGAAACTAGACATATGAAGATGTGTTGTGATTGGTTTCAAACGCAAGTGAAAATATTTTCGTTTATCTTGGTTTGTTTCCCCTTGCTTTGTTTCCCCTTGCTTTGTTTCCCCTTGCTTTGTTTCCCCTCCTTGCTTTGTTTTCCCTTGCAATTGTTTGCTGGCGTGTCTCTGAAAATAAGTTACTTTCTCATGTTGATGACCCGTACTCGTTTTTATTCTATTCTCAGCAAACGCGTACCCATTGTATACAGGTCGGTGGCCTTAGAACTAAAAATTGCAGAGTTCTGAGTTTTCTCTCTGTCTCCCTTCCCCCCACCCTCTCTCTCTCTCTCTCTCTCTCTCTCTCTCTCTCTCTCCCTCCCACCTCCCCCCCATTTTTTCAGTCACCAGACAGCCGAACAATCGTTATCCTCCTTGTCAGTCACGTGGCGTGTCAAAGGAAGCTGAATTTCATTGGTACTTATTTACCTACGACTTTTTTTTTTTTTTTTTTTTTTGATCTCAGAGAACAAATTGTTCCACATTAATTTTTTTTACACAATCATGCTATATTAAACTTGTAAAGTTAATGTCGTCAAGGAATGAGAATATTGTTAAGCAGCTAGTGTTACGTTTGAATTTGTGAATTAGATGTCTGTGTGTATGTCCTTGACTCTTTTTTTTCTTTTCTTTCTTTCGTTTTTCTGGCATGATCACTGATGCAAACATCTTTCTTCTTCAGTCGGATATTACTTCCCGTACAGGAACCAAAAAAAAAAAAAAAAAAAAAAAAAAAGGCCGTCAGCTTTTCTGAGGAAGAGGTATTATATCGGTATTGGAGGTGTTTTCGTCGCGAGTTTCCAGTGTAAACACCATCCAATTTTGCATTATAAAAGTGCGAAAGAATTAAGTCTGAAAATGAGACATTGATTTGAGAAATCAACAAAATGTGTACGATGTCGCTAATATCTTTTATTTGTTTCTCTCAAGGGAACGTGATATGTTGTACCTTCCCATCTGTTTTACCTACTACCCTTTCCCCTTCATCTTCCTGTGGAGTTTAAACATTAGAGCCCTGTTAAGCATACGGCCCAAGTTGATCCCCTTTTCTTTTTCCTACTCTTTCTCCTTTCTTTCTTTAATTCTTCCTTCTTTGTCTCTTTCTTTCTTTCTTTCTTTCTTTCCTCCTTTCTTTCTTTCTTTTCCTTCCTTCTTTCCTTTCTTTGTTTCTTTCTCTTTTTTTTTTTTTCTTCTTTCCTTTCACTTTTTTTTTCTCCCACTTCGATCTTACTTCGTCTTGTTTATTCGTGTTCCGTTTGGGGGGTTTGTTTGTTTGCTTGTATGTTAGTTTGTTTGTTGTTCTAACTTATTGTTTCCATCAGTGGCTGCGGCAGTATGGACTACCTCAGTTTGGGAGCAGGCAGCTATAGTGTGGGGTATGACGACTACGACATGTGGCAGCAATACAACAGCTGCCCCGCTCTTCCTAGCAGCTACAATGGGAGGGGTGCAAGATCGCGTCTGCCAAACTTTCTGATTCCTCCTCCCTTCCTCCCCACCACCACGGTCCTCGCCGTCGTTACAGCAGCCAGGGATGGCTCTCTGGCAGCTCCTGCAGTTTGGACGAGGAGAACTGTCGACAGTGCGTTCAAGAGTTGTGTGTGTGTGTGTGTGTGTGTGTGTGTGTGTGTGTGTGTGTGTGTGTGTGCGCGGTTTGTGAGTGTGACTCTCTCTCTCTCTCTCTCTCTCTCTGCGTGCGTGTGAGTGAGTGAGTGAGTGAGTTTGTGTGTGTGTGTGTGTGTGTGTGTGTGTGTGTGTGTGTGTGTGTGTGTGTGTGTGTGTGTGTGTGCGCGCGCGCGCGCGGGTGTATGTGTGTGTATGTGAATGTGTGTGTGAGTGTGAGTCTGTGTGTGTGTGTGTGTGTGAGTGAGTCTGTTTGTGTGTGTGTGTGTGTGTGTGTGTGTGTGTGTGTGTGTGTGTGTGTGTGTGTGCGTGCGTTCGTGTGTTTGTCTGTGTCTGTACGAATGCACGCTCGCACGTACACAGGCACTTAGACACATAGACACAGATACAGACACACAAACACACACGCGCTGGTTTTGAACTCTAATGACAACCTCCCCTCCACCCCCCTCGTTTCCGCACCCCTCCACCCCCTCCTTTCCGCACCCCTCCACTCCCTCCTT
>JADBJO010012764.1:30072-45072 GCA_016801955.1 Conus betulinus | reverse complement strand
GATAGGAATAGGTAGAGGGGGAGAGAGAGAGAGAGAGAGAGAGAGAGAGAGAGAGAGAGAGAGAGAGAGAGAGTGCGTGTGTGTGTGTGCGTGTGTTGGTGTGTGTATTACTAAAAGCAATATGTGACGTGTAATTGGAAACAGTGTACAGTGTGTGACTGTGTACAATATGTCCTGTGTGATTGCATACATTGTGTATTGTGTAACTGTATACAGTAAATAGTATGTGATTTTATGCAGCATGTGATTTATGACTGTGTTCAACACTGACTGTAGTCAATGTTTGGTGTGTGACTGTATGTAATTTTGAGTATTTGTAAAGAGTTTTCAATACGCAGTTGCACACTGTGTCTATTGTTCCATTGGATACAGTAAATCGTATGACAATCGATGGCATCCGTCTGTCTTGAAAGACAATGGTGTTGCACCTTGGGTCAGTCTGTTGTGGAGTTGCGGTGCCTGCTGTGGCTGAAGAGCCCGATCATTGAGCGGCAGACTCTGTGCAGCTGCTGCAGGTGAAGCCTCGATCATGAGTGTCTGTTGGTGCCGACGCAATACTCTGCCGTCTGCGGCGCCTCCGTTCTTCCACTGGGCCTCTCTCCTCTGCTCTGCTTGCTTGATGCCGGATTTGATCCGGGCTGAAGCTGCTGTCTTCAGGTTTGCTGGGTCGAGCTGCCTGTCCTCAGGTCGCGCTTGCATACATCCTTAGATCGTAGGGCGGGCCGTCCTCTGGATCTGGAGCCTGCAGCCAGATTGCTGTACAGTATGTCCTTCGGGATGCGACTGTCATCCATGCGGCTGACGTGGCCAAGCCAGTGCAGGCGTCTCTGTGTCAGCAAGGCGAACATGCTAGGCATTCCTGCCTGGGCCAGGACGTCTTTATTGGTGATGCGGTCCTGCCATGTGATGCCTAGGAGTTTTCTGAGGCAGCGCAAGTGGAGGGCGTTCAGTCTGCGTTCTTGTCGAGAGTACAAGGTCCATGCTTCGCTTCCGTAGAGAAGAATGCTCAGCAAGCAGGCTTGATACACTTTCATCTTGGTGTTGACGTTAACATGGTGTTGTCCCAGACTCTCTTCGCTGAACGGGGCATCGCTGCTGCTGCCTTTACCAATCCACATGTTCAGCTCGGCGTCCTGATACAGGCTGCTGGAGTTGTGGTGCCCAGGCAAGTGAAGTCGTCGACCATTTCGAGGGTGTGGTCGCCGTTGGAGATGCAGGGAGTGCTGCTGACCTTTTGGCCTATGATAATGGCTTTCATCAAGCTGATAGTGAAGCTACACTCGGTGCAGGCATCAGCGAAGCAGGTAATTTCGTTGTGGAGCTTCTTCGATGTGGGCAGGGAGGGCGGTGTCATCTGCGAAGAGCATCTCCATGATGAGGACTTTCCGCACCTTCGTTTTTCACGGAAGCGTGCCAGGTTGAAGAAGCTTCCGTCACTCCCAGTGTCTCCAAGATGCCGTCTTTAGACTGTCGGAAGGTGTAGTGCAGCAGCAGTAAGGAGAAGAAGATGACGAAGAGTGTAGGAGAGAGCACGCACCCTTGTTTGACACCGCTCTTGATTAGGAAGGGGTCCGACGATGAATCGTCGTACAGGATATGTTGTCATGGAAGGACGTGATCATGTTGAGGAGCTTGAGAGGAGCTTGCTGGTGGGGGGGGGGGGGGGGGGGATCCAATCTGCTGCAGTTGGGTGAAGAGGCCTGACCTACTGATCAAGTCGAACGCCTTGGTAAGGTCGATGAAGGCGATGAACAAGTGTCGTCTCTGCTCACAGTACTTCTCTTGTAGCTGCCTCTGGGAGAACATCATGCCAATCGTCGACTTCGCAGCTCTAAAGTCGAGTTGCACTGTGCCTCTGGGCACGTTCGTTCGGCGAGTAGCTGCGGCTGTTGAGAAGGACGCGGACGAAGGCTTTGCCAAGAATGCTGGGCAGGGATATTCCGCAATAGTTACTGCAGTCGCTGCGGTCCCCTTTCTTCTTGTATAGTGATGATGATTTTGCATCGTGCAAGTCCTGGGGTATCACCCAACACTGCAGCAGAAGCTCATGGAGATGATTCAGGAGGGAACTCTCCTTGCCGGCTTTGATGCCGTCGCTACCCAGAGCTTTACCACAGGCTAGCAAGTCGATGGCCTTCCTGAGTTCATCAAAGGTGGGTGGGGCGTCGAGCTGCTCCATAGCAGGTATGGAGGCAGTGTTCTCAATGGCTGTTTGGGTGACCGAGTTTTCGAGGAGTACAGCTCCTGGTAGTGCTCCGCTAATCTCTCTGTCTGTTTGCTGCGGTCGGTGATGACCTCCCTTAACGTAGATTTTAGAAGAACGATCTTGATGGCGCTAGAGCCGAACGCTTTCTTCCTGCCTTCATACATGGCTCGGATCTTTGAGTGATCACGAAGTCCAGCTGATGCCAGTGACGGGAACTGGAATGCCTCCAAGACATTGTGGTTTGGCTTAGTGGGGAAGAAGGTGTTCGTGATATTGAGGTCGTGGAAGGAGCAAAGTTCAAGTAGTTGCTCGTTGAGCTTGCCGATGCCAAAACGGCCGATGCAGCGGGACCAGGAGCTATGGTCTGCACCAATCCAAGTGTTGAAGTCCTCAAGCAAGAACAGGTGTTCCTTTGCAGGCACCTCCCTTATCTCAGCCTCCAGCTCTTCAAGGAACTCCTCGGCTGTAGAGCAGAGTGTGGGGGCGTAGACAACACGGATGTTTGTTGGTCCCAGAAGATGTCGTGAGCCGGAGAGAGAGGATTCGTGCTGTCGTTTTGGAAGGTGCTTCAATTGAGGATGGGAGAGAATTTCGCACTGCTAATCCGATGCCATATGGTCGATGTTCCTCTGGTTCCAGTCCTTGCCAAAAGAACGAGTAGTCCTTGCCCCTGAGGCTGCCGTTGAATGGGGCGTCTTGTCCCTTGCGGGACAGCGATGTCGATATTGTCGCAGTCGATGATTGCTGATTTCCTGGCATCGTCCACTTGCTGGAGGTCGTCAGAAAAGCCAGGGCTCGTCGATCTGACGTTCTAGGTAGTCAGCCGCAAGGCTGGTAGTTTGAATTTCTTTTTTTTTTTCTTTTATTGTCTGGTGCAGGGTTTTACAGTCTGCTCTTCGGTCTTTCCCCTGAGCTCCAAACACCCATTGAAGCAGGCAGACTGTGGCGGGTCAGCACCTTATTGCCTAGGGGCCGCCCAGCTTGAGGCGGGCGATAGCTGACGGGTAGAACGCGATGGTCCCTCCCACCATCGGAGACAACCCGTAGCGCCCGAACTTCACGCCAATACGCTCTAGGCTTGTAACCCGTAACTGCTGTCTCCCGTGTTGTTTCTGTCGCTGGCACAGCGGCACTGGAGTGACCTCTCCAGGGCGCAGGCCTGGGCGAAGTGTGTGGAGATCCTGGAACGCCCAATTGCCAGGATCGCCCTCGCAGCTTTGCTGACAGGATCCAATGGAAAGGACAAGCAGGACAGCGTGTTGCCCAGCGTAGCTGTAGGAGTTGCCGAACGTGTCACGGTGTGTCGACCATCCGCCTTAGGGGCTTCACTCCAGATGTTCTTTCAGGGTTTACTCTCCCTAGCCTTGTCCCTCCCGAGACACCCACAAGGCAGTGAAGCTATTTGACCCATAACTGGGAGTCTGGTTCGAGGGGACCAGGGCGTATCCACACACCGGTGGACCTGCATGTCACACGTCTAGGGGCCAGACTTCCTCCGAGTCCCTTGTAGTTCAGCTTGCGTCCGTAAGGTCCCAGTTGACGTGTGTCGCCACCAGGAGGCGCTACATAGGGCTTGCTGGTGGAGAGACTATGTACTGACAGGGAAAGGCTGACGCATTGTGATCTGCTTTTCGCAGTTCTGCAAGGAGCGGTGCTAGTCAGCAGTGAAGGCTGAAAGCGAGCGGGGACAAGCACACAGACCCGTCACCAACGCACTGGGTGTATCACACCAATCATGAGAGACAACAAATCGTGTGACATTGTGTACACTAATTTAGAGTGTGTCTGTACAAGTATTTAGTGCGTGATCATATTCAGCACATCTTGTTTGTAACCAATAATGGATTTTTATTCTTCTTATGAAAAAAGAAAAAAAAATGCCATCGTTTATGCAAAACGAACAAACAAACAAGAGAAAAATCCCAACATCACCATTCATGTTGTTTGCTTGCTTCACCACCATCCACAGTTCCCTTACTCCCCACTTTTCATTTTTATTTATTATTATTATTTTTTTTTTTTGCCAAAAGCTTGTCAAACGTTTTGTTATGATTTGATACGGGGTTGTTGTTCGTTGACATTATTGATGAGTTTTCTTTTCTTCCCCTCGAGGTGTAGCTCCTTAATGTGCAACAGTGGTTGAACATACTGTGTGTGTGCGTGCGTGCATGCGTGCGTGCCTCTGTGTGTGTGTGTGTGTGTGTGTGTGTGTGTGTGGAGAGAGGGAGCGGGGAACTTGAGGCCGGGACTTAAGGTCCGATTAGTCCCCACCCCCACCACCACTGGACTCCATGCCCATTGTCTTGGTCAGGAGGGCACAAGCGTACAGAAGCTGAATTTAAGACAACTGTTCACAGGGGTATCCGCAGCGTCCTCCAGAACCGAAACTGTTGTATCACAGCAAATCCACTGCACTTCACCTCCACCCCTTGCACATCTCATTCCCGGAGAGGATTGTCCTCAAAAAGCCTCAGGTTGATAGGATACTTACCTCACCCCATTCCGCGAGAGGATTGTCCTTAAAAAGCCTCAGGTTGATAGGATACTTACCTCACCCTCATTCCGGGAGAGGATTGTCCTAAAAAGTCTCAGGTTGATAGGATACTTACCTCACCCTCATTCCGGGAGAGGATTGTCCTTAAAAAGCCTCAGGTTGATAGGATACTTACCTCACCATCATTCCGGGAGAGGATTGTCCTTAAAAAGCCTCAGGTTGATAGGATACTTATCTCACCATCATTCCGGGAGAGGATTGTCCTTAAAAAGCCTCAGGTTGATAGGATCTTTATCTCACCATCTTTAATCTATGGCAAGTCACGGAAGAGTATCGAGTATCTGTTTGTGTTAATACCTGTACAGTGAAATTTGAATATTGAAACACAATGAATGTATGTTTTCAAGTGCAAAACAATCAAACAGAAAAGTACTACTAGTGTTTGAAGCAGAGAGTTGCTGCTGAACCCATTTTATCACGGAGTGTTATGTGCAATGCAATCACACAGTACATTTAAAAACATAGGATGAAGTCAGATATTCACTCTACCACACAGTTGCAGCCCTCCATCGCTGCTACGTTTCCTTACTGCCAACAGCACTTCAAAGCTCTTAGTGAACGCGTTGGAAGCTCGAACTTTCAGTTAAAAGTCTAGTGACTCTACAGAAGACCTTGCAGAGGAATCCAGTGTGCTATGTACAGGTAAGTGCCACACTTTGGAATGACTGTGCGTGCGTGTGGGTGCATGCCTGCTGGTGTGTGTGTGTGTGTGTGTGTGTGTGTGTGTGTGTGTGTGTGTGTACGTGCGTGCGTGCATGTGTGTGTATATGTTTATGTGTGTTTGTTCTTCTATACACCTGCATGTATTTATTTTGTGGGAGGGGTTAGAATTATGGATGCAGTTTGACCGTAGGCAGTTTTGTGGAAAGGAGGAGGCAGATGAGACATGTTGAACATTGAATGTGATGGTTCTAAACTTACAACCACTCCGTGGCCCAGAACTGAGCCAAGCACTAACACATTTGGAAACAAACCGGGTTGGTAAATCTATCTTGTACAATGCGCACGAACTGTCACCATTTAGATTGTGCCCGTAACAGTTTCTGTAAACGCCATTGTTGTGCTTTGCGCCGCTCCTCCAGGATTAGGTTCAAAGTGTAGAGGAAAGGGTTGAGCGCTGAACTGAGGGGCACTACAAAAATGACCATTCCCTCGTTGACTCCCTGGGGGATGGCGACTCCAGTGGAAGCCAGGACCCCGCACAGACCGATAGAAAATCAGACACTGCAACAGATAGGAGGCGCCTGGCAATAGTTGTTCCCCTTCGATTGTGCACTCTGTCTGTGTCAGTATCATAGGTTTTTGCCAGCTGATTGTATGTCGTGCTTTTCCAAACCAATCTGCATATAACAAACTGGCCCTCACCGGTCAGGAAAAAGAGATCAGGTTGCAGATGATTATGATGCTGAAAGAGTAAACGTGACCGGAAACATCAGCACTGGTGACAGGCAGCAGAGTGCAAAAGCCTGTCTGGTGGAAAAAAACTCCATTGTAAGGCTGCTACAGGGAGCAGAGGCACCATCGCCATCGTAACTCCCGAAGTCCAGATGACGACACAAGCAAGGTGAACTGATCCGACTCTGAACCGGATCTGACTAAAAGGAAAATAGAGAACAAGAAAGCGGTCCACGGTGATCGAGCAGATAAGAAATGCTAATACTTCTTATGATAACAAAGATTTAGAATCCTGCAATCGTACACAAGCTAAACTCTTTAACCAAGCAGTTTCATTCCTGTCTGCACATATCCAATCTGCCACGACACGGCAATGAAAACTAAATACACGCCTACCAGGAAGTCTGGAACACAGAGGTAAAGAACAAATATTGCAAAGCTGCTCTTGGTGCTTTCCTGTGAATATATACGAGAAACAAAGCCACCAAGCTTTCTCAGGACAGCAAGCATAGAGTATGTCTGTCACCAGCGCAAAACGGTGGGTCAGAGATTTCAGCAAGCCATCACACGAGGAGTCTGTATCGGATGGGGCCAAGCCTTTGCCACGAAAGTTGTCGGGTAAAACGATGGACAGCATAATTTGTAGTTTTTTGCTAAAACACGCAAAAGATCTGTCATATTCTTCATGAAATCTGGCGTGAAATGTTAATGGATACCTCTGTACGTTGAGAAATGGAGGACTTTGAAACAAGCGTTGTCCCTGCAATGCCTTTATTTTGCTGGAAGCTAAATCTAAGAGTTTGTAAGTGTGGCATCAGAACTGACAAGGTGGTAAAATCAAAAGAATGTGCTTGAACATGGCAACAGATAGTGGATCATCTGTGGTGGATGCGTATGATGCTTTTCCATATTGTTAAAACCAGCAGACACAGGATTTCCCATTAGATTCAATCTTCGAAGTTGAGGCATTTTTTTGCAAAATGGCTCAAGTTGACAGAGTCAAGCAGACTCTTACAAAGATCGAAACAATGAAGAACAGGTAAAACGACCATTGTCATCTCCTTCCAACCATACGCCTTGTACGCCCAGATGGATCAGCATGATGTTCTGTGTCACTCTGTCGTATTCCACTACCGGAGGTTTCAAGGTATCGTAACCGCGGGAAAAGAGCTAATGCGAAACGTGTGTTTGCCCCGAGAAAGCAAACCTTACCAAACACTAGACTCAGGACAATAATATTGCACATCAGTTCATCATCGTACAGTGACATTGTGACCATCCATCACACAGGTGATTCAGGTTCAGACAGACTGGTTTGTAGCTATCACGACATCGATAATACCCAGGGCACGTCTCAATTTTATTACAGACAACTTCGTCTTCATGACTCGGTCCATCATGCCATTACACCTGACATAGACAGGGAGACAGTAACCGTCATCATGACATTAAAAAATAAGTGTCTGGGCACTGTGTGTTGTTTTCTGGTAGAGAGGTCACGGTGAATTCTCTAAATCTACGAAACTGATCACTGCTGGCGGGAGTATAATGAGAGTAGTTTAAATGCCCCTTCCGTGCATATTTTATCGAGGCTTGTCTAGCAGTCGTGGGGACTCATCACACTGTTTTTCCATGTCTACACACTAAGCAAAACACAACAAGAACAGGACGTACATTTAAGATTTTAATCGTGCTTGTATTTAGCAGAGCAGGGAACAGCAGAAACAGATCTCATGCATGAAACAGAAAACCTTCATTTGCTAAAGACAGTTTGTTTGCGGATATCAAGCCAAAATTTCAGACACACACACACACACACACACACACACACACACACACACACACACACACACACACACAGAGATTCATACATTTATGAACTCATGTGAAAGAACGCATTATCGTCATGAAAGAGATATCACCTCGTGTTCGATAATCGATGAGAATCGCTCAGCGTGTTTGAGCCAAACGCCATGCCATTGTTAACCAGGAAACATGTTCCGACTCTGTTCTCTGTTCTGTTTGAATTTTTACTCCGTGCTGTGACATGACTTGTTGCCTAACTCAGTTCAGAGCCAGAGTCGGGATGTTCTATACCAGGGCCCTAAAATTGTCTATGTCCAAGTTGTCCTTTTCACAGCAACTGACGTTGGTCCGTTTCTTCTCTTGGTGATATATGGATCATCAGCACTGACCCTCTCACTTTTCCTTTTTATGATGTTGAATGGATCGCTGGTCAATACGATGCCGTGTAAGCTCTCATCTCTTGACTCATCACTCTCCAATAGTCATGATGTAAACACGTTTCCTCAACGTGTGGGTACCACTAACCTGCTTATCATTTTTCTTGTTGGATTTGCAATTCAGATGTTGCTGCAACTTGCAGGTGACGTCCACCCAAACCCAGGTCCGACTGATGATATTTCAAATGGACTGTCTATCATCCACTTGAATGTACATAGCTTAAGCAAAAAAATTCCTCTAATACAGTGTGAGTTAAGTTGTTTGATGTGGTAACCATGTCTGAAACATGGCTTTCAGACAATATTTCTAATGACGACATACTAATTCCCGGTTTCCAACCCCCAGTCAGGAGAGACAGAGTAGGCGATCCACACGGAGGTGTTGCTGTGTACGTAAAAGATCATTTAGTTTGCAAACCTAGACCCGACCTGAGTGTGCCATTTCTGGAGGCTGTGTGGATTGAGACAAAACTAGGACAAAACACACTGCTGATAGGAACATTCTACAGAGACCACCCTCTGCTAATGTAGCTTACTGGGACTTAATTGATCAGGCAGTACAGTTAGCTGGAAATACTCCTTACAAAAATTCATTATTCTTGGTGATTTCAACGCAGATTGTACAGTTCAACCACCACCGCATCTCCAAAATTTTATGTTAACGAATAATTTATTTCAGATAGTTAATAAACCAACTCGTATTACTGAAAATTCGTCTACCACAATTGATTTAATACTTACGCCATGTCCAGACCTCATTCAAGGTTCAGACGTACTGTCACCTGTCTGTAGTGATCATTGTGCTCCGTATGTTGTCTTGAAAAAAACACCGCAGATTTAACACCTCCTACAAACGTACAGTGTTTAATTATGCTAAGCTAAATGCTCAGAAACTAATTGCAGAATTATCTAATACTGACTGGGACTCCATTTTAACCTTGGAATCTATTGATGATGCTGCCGAGAAGTTTTCTGATCTGCTTGTGTATGTTGCAAAAAACTATGTATGCCAGTCAAAGAAGTTACAATTGATGAACGCGATGCGCCATGGATTACGACTGAAATTAAAAAATGATCAAAAGAAAAAATAGTATCCATAAATTGGCTAAATCATTAAATTCTGACTGGGCTTGGGCTTTCTTTCGTCGTACTCGAAATGAGCTTACACATATTATTAGACTGAGGAAGGCAGAGTATGTATTAGAATTAGATAACAGAATCTCCTCTCCAAATTGCTTTGGTACCAAGGACTGGTGGAAAACTAGTTAAAACATTCATTCGTAACAAAGGCATGCCTCAGGACGAAATCCTCCTATCGAAGATAACGATTTGATCTATTACACTCCAAAAGTTAAGGCTACTGCCCTTAATAAATACTTTGCCGCGCAATGTTCGGTCGACAACGATGATGAAGATATACCTAGGATAAATGAATATTGCGGTTTGATTAGTCAGTTAGTTATTACTAAAGATGTTGTTCTAGAAATTCTGAAAGGTCTTGATAGTAGAAAAGCTGTCGGACCAGACTTGGTACACAATAGAATTTTAATTGCTGCTGCGGACGTCATTTGTGAACCATTAGCATATCTATTTAAATCGCTCATTAACAGAAGGCAAATTTCCCTTAATATGGAAACTGGCTCATGTAAACCCCATATTTAAAAAAGGAGACAAACATAAATGCGACAACTACCGTCCTATTTCATTATTGAGCTGTATCGGTAAAATCTTAGAAAAATGTGTTCAGCAACATGTGTTTAAACATCTTTTTAGGCAATAATCTTTTATCAGATGCCCAGTCGGGGTTCATTCCAAAAGACTCAACTGTTTTTCAACTTTTGTGTATATATGATGATTTTTGCAAATTTCTTGACTCAAAAAACAACCGCACAGGTGATTTTTTTTTTTTTGACGTATCTAAGGCCTTTGATAAGGTATGGCACCGTGGATTACTATATAAACTTTCTGCCTTGGGTGTTAGAGGACAGTTGCTTGATTGGTTTGCTGACTATTTGACAAATCGTACACAGGCAGTAGTTTTAAAGGGAAGTAAATCGCCGTACCTCCCGATATCGGCTGGCGTCCCCCAAGGTTCTATTCTTGGACCAATGTTATTTCTTATTATTTATATAAATGATATTGTTCACGACATTGGATCTGTGGTAAAGTTATTTGCTGATGATACCAGTATATATTTAGGCCTTGAAAATACTCATCTTAGAACAGAAATCTTAAACTCAGATCTTGAAAAAAAATCAATACTTGGGCTCTCAAATGGAAAATAACATTTAACCAGTCTAAACTGAATTATTGACAATTTCTAACCATGCGGAGCCACAAATTGAACCTCTGAGGTTTAATAACGTGACATTACATGATACAGAATTCCACAAACACCTAGGAGTTATCATTCAAAATAATTGTAAATGGGATCGCCACATCAAATCCATGTTGTCAAAATGTCGTGTTCTTGTTGCCTGCCTCCGTTCATTTAAATACCGTCTTAGTCGGAAATCACTCGAAATAATGTACAAGTCGTTTATTTTGCCCCACTTCGATTTTTCGGATGTCGTGTGGGATAATTGTACAAACAAACAGGCTGAAGATTTAGAAAATGTGCATCTGGATGCGATTAGAACTATAGTCGGCTCGGTCGAGGGACTAGCCACCAAAAAAATTATACAAGGAATCCGGTTTTACATCATTAAAAGAGAGACGACGACGTCATAAAATCATTCTGTACTACAAAATTGTCAACGGTATTGTTCCTGTTTACCTGTCTAACCGACTTCCCCATCTTATATCCTCTGTCAACCCTTATCACCTCAGGCGCCCCCTGGAGAGGCAGATGCCAAAGTGTAGATTAGATATATACAAATCTTCCTTCTTTCCTTCATCTACTGCTCTTTGGAATGACCTCCCTGACAATATTAAAGTATCTAATTCTCTCAGTTTTCTCAAGCGTTTCCTCAGCAGTACCGAGTATATCGTGCCTAGATGTTACTACTTATCCGATAGGACGTCAGAAATAATTTTGTGTAAGTTGAGATTAGAAATGAGTGACTTAAACAACGATCTTTTCAAACGGCATCTTAGAAACAACCCTTCCTGTGACTGTGGCACGGCAGTTGAGGATGCAGCCCATTTCTTAATTAATTGTCCACTCCATCTACAAGGCCCGTGCTCTGACAATAGGAACTTTACATGACACAGTTAAACACGACATCTCAACATTATTGACTGGTAACCTTGACCTGGATGTGGACACAAATACTGAGATATTTACTACGGTTGGAAATTTTGTTAACTTTCTAATAGATTTGCACTATATACTAAATTTATTCGGCTTACCACATTTACCTTCCCGGTCTTCTACCTGGTATGGAATACTATTGATCGAAGTGGCATGGCGTGGTTCGGGCATGGTGGGTTATTTCATTATTGTGCTGTAGTTTGAGTGTACTTTTGTGTGTTAAACGTTTTTGTTTGTTCGCTTGTCCTTGTTGTTTTTTTTTTTGTTTGTGTCTGTTGATTTTCCTCCTTTCCAATTCCATTTTGATAACTTTCCGACGCAGCCACTCGCATGTATATTTTTTTTTGTAAGAGTACGTTTTAAACCAATCGATGAGAAGGCAGGCGGAGATGGTCTCGTGGCACCTGGTAATGCATCCTAGAGTTCGTCAATCCTGCCACGAAGACACAATCGCCTGCACGATAGCAGAACACACAGTCCACACCATGAGATCCAGTCTTCCCGCTGGTAGATCCCGCTGGTAGATCACATACTACATGCGTGTAGTCTGGTCGTCTCTTTTCAGAGGCCTTTCACAACAAAACTAACAATAATGATGATAAGAAGAACAACAATGTTAATAATGATAATAATGATTATCATAATGATAATATTATTAATAACGATAATAATAGTAGTACTGGTTTTAATAATGATGATAATAATAGCAATAACAACAAACAATAATAATAATTATAATAACACTATTGATAATGATGATAATAACAATGATAGCAATGATGATGATTATAGCAATAACAATGATAATAATAATAATGACAACGATAATAATGATTATGATAATAATAAAGCATTTCTAAAGCACCTTGCCAAAGCTTCTAGGCGCTGACAATTCACACTCTCGTGTACACAACGGGCTGTCTACCTGGGTAGTGCCGACTGACGAGCCGCTGCTGGCGCTTCATTCAGTCGTTTCCCGTGTCATCCAGTCAGTATCGTTCACACAATTTCCTCATTCCTTCACACTCTTTCCATTTCTCACGCAGGGTGCATGCTATGTGTAGCGTGTCATTCATACCAACGGCCAAACTGGCCTTCTCTTCCGAAAGTTGGTGATGGGATTTTACGTGAGTGCAAGATGTTATGCGTGCGTCCACACACGGAACCTCGGTTTATAGTCTCATTCGAAGGACTGTATGGGAAATGGAGTCAGAACCAATGTTAACTCCGAGGGGAAAAAATTCCCGCTGTACCGAAACGGCCCGGCAGATCACGTTGGTAACGAGTCTGACGTTCAACCAACTGAGCTATTACGGCTGCCAATCTTTTTCAGATCAGATACATTTTATTACTCATCAAGATGTAGTTCCAGTAATGGCTCAAAGAGCAGCGTGTTTACACTGTCTTTCTCAGTTCTAAGCTCTCACTGACTGCCCAGTGCTGCTCTTATTACTCCATTCTCGTCTGTTCATGATTATCCCCCACGCTCATTAATACTCGACCTGGAGGTTTATGTCTGCTCAGTACTCCCTCACGTTATACAAATGGTCTGCTCTGCGTTCCTCCCAAACAATACTCCCTCCTGCTCGGTGATTCCTTTGTCCGATACCCATCCCCCCCCGCCCCGCCCCCCCCCCCCCCCATCCTCTGTTCCACCCCCCCCCCCCCCCTCTGGTCCCATTACTATTGCTTGATTCTTGATCTGGAGGCTTGCTGCAGCTCGTTATTCCTCCGCCCCGCCCCCCCCCCTCCCCCAGGCTGTCCCACAACCCCCTTCCTCGCTCTGAAGGCTTCTTATTGCTCAACACGCTCTCTGGTCTATACTCCCCTGGTCTATACTCCCCTGGTCCATACTCCCCTGGTCCATACTCCCCTGGTCCATACTCCCCTGGTCCATACTCCCCTGGTCCATATTCACTGATTTGCAGATTCACTGGTCTCGGATTCAACATCTCAACTCTCTCCCTCTCTGTTCTCTTATCTCCAACTCTCATACGCGGATACTTCCCCTCCAACAATCGAACCACCGCTTAAGAACACACACACGCGCGCACTCGCGCGCGCGCACTCACGCACGCACAGACACAGATATAAACACAGGCACACACACATACACATGAAGACACACACACTCACACACACACACACACACACACACACACACACACACACACACACACACCATAGACAAGCAGGTTGGGGAATGTCCAACTAGGGGGTCTATCAATACAGGGAAGTTCGGAGTTGATTCTGTCGCAATCCACTGGAGTCTCGCCTGACATCAGCTGTTCCAAGTTGTTTGTTCACTTCCCTTATGTTCGTTCACTTCCACTTTATGGAATTTGTTTATTTTTTATTTTTATTTATTTATTTATTTATTTATTGGGGTGGGGGTGGGGGGTTGGGGGTAAAGTTCTGGTATCACTGGGACTCCTTTGTCCTGCTTTGAAACTCGAAGCACAGTGTGTAATTTCACACAGACGTGTCTAAACGTTTCTCCATGATTTGCCACGGCAAGACTAGAAGTATTAGAACAGCGTGGTTTCTGATTTTAGATACTGGACTCAGCCTGACATTTGGCACGGTCGGATGACTGATATGGTGTGGTGAGAGCATTTAGGAACTGTTGAAGGCGCAGAGTTATAGGTTGGAAGAATTCTCACAATGCTCGCATTGAGCTAGCCTTTAGTATGTAGCGACATTTTCACCTTTTTTTATTTCGTCGTTGAGATCCTTGTCTCGATTTCTCACGTCAGAAACACAATACATCAGAACAGTCCTTACTTTCTTTCATACTGGTGGATGCGTTGTTATTTCTCTCATGACAGCCAACAGGATGTGAGTGTGAGGTGTGTGTGTGTGTGTGTGTGTGTGTGTGGGTGTGGTGTGTGTGTGTCTGCGTGTGTGTGTGTGTGTTGTGTGTGTGTGTGTGTGTGTGTGTGTGCATCTGTGCGTGTGTGGTGGTGTGTGTGTGGTGTGTGGTGTGTGTGTGTGTGTGTGTGTAATTTGTGGGTTTGTGTGAGCACAAGTATCTGCATAATGGCTATATGGTACATATCTGTGTATCTGTGGTCTTTGTATGCGGGTGTGCCGCATGTGGTGTGTGTGTGTGTTGTGTGTGTGTGTGCATTTGTGCGCCTGAGTAACAAAAAATGGTTAGATAGGTATCAAGGTATGACCAGCGCGTTGGGCTAATGAGTAGGGGACAGATCCCTGAGTCGTAGCCATGGGACGCTTTCTTTCATTGTCTAAACTTTGTTGTAATTCTTTATCAGTTTAATATGCGTAGCGTGGTCCAAACTTAGGGTGGGTGGTTTGAGAGTATATGGATGTCCGCAGCAGTGAGCCA
>JADBJO010012764.1:12500-15000 GCA_016801955.1 Conus betulinus | reverse complement strand
TGTGTGTGTGTGTGTGTGTGTGTGTGTGTGTGTGTGTGTGTGTGTGTGTGTGTGCGCGCGCGCGCGCGCGCGCGCGTGTGTGTGTGTGTGTGTGTGTGTGTGTGTGTGTGCGCGCGCGCGCGCGCGCGTTGTATGTGTGTGTCTGTTTGGTATAATTTAGGTGTGTATGTCAGAGTGTGTGTGATGATGAAATATAACGTTATACTAGCAATGAATTAAGTCCACCCCTACCCCATCCCCTTCTAGTCATTCCAATTAGAAAACATAACTATAAAGAATATTACTGCGAAAAAAAAAAAAAATAAAGATAAACACCAATTGAACTACTCAATAAACATTTACATACAGAATCTAGTGCAAAATAATCATTTAGTAAGCATGGTAAGAGTAATGGTGTCGATCCATCATTATAACAAGCAATGCCTGAACTTTTAAAAAGTTCTCTTGCTTTTGAAGAGTGAATCAGTAAGTGATTGACACTAATAGGTTCACCACATACACATTTAATATTAGTACAATACTTCGTTTTAAATGAATTTAAACGTATCCTATGGATTAGACTTTCGACCTCCCTGGACGAGAATATGACATGCTTGTATGACTTTTTCCCATTGCCTTTATCATTTTGTTTAATACAGTTATGATAATACTGATTGTCTGAGTTCTTTAATAACTGTTTAACATTATCATGAGATTTTTTGTTTATAATTGAGAAGCATTCTGACAGATCTAAGGAATATTTATAGATTGTGCATCGTTTAGATTCTGAGCTGCCTTTTTTGCAGCTTGGTCTACCTGTTCATTTGCTGATATTCCACAATGAGAAGGCACCCAACAAAAAGTGACAGTGATGCCTTTCATAGAAAGTAGGTGTATTACATGATTTATTTCCATTATCATATCAAGTCGTATGCAAGAGTTGGGTGATTTGATAGCATTTATTGCTGCTTTAGAGTCAGCACATACTAGGACTTGGCTGTTATTTATAGGAAAATTTAAAATGAAATCCAATGATTTAAGTATAGCAAGTACTTCAGCGCTGAATATCGACAACTTTTTACCAAGAAAAAATCACTTTTTTACTTTAAGCACGGAATTATGAATGCTGCTCCTGTGCTTTCGTTTTCTAATACGGAGCCATCTGTGAATATCTTTAAATGAGTACTGTATTCATTTTCTAAATGAGTGCATACAGACGCTCTCAGAATATTCAGAGAATCTTTTTTAGTTAAATGTATATAATCTATGTCAAAGATAGCTGTTGACTGTGTTCCCATTTTGGGATGGACGAAAAACGTTGGTTTTTTGACAATGTTACCTTCATCTATTTTCGCATCCCTCAGAAGATCAGAAGAAAAGGAATAAATAGATTTTATGGATTGAATATGTTGTGCACGTTTTCCAAAGTCCCTCTCCGATTGTAGACATACTTCTTTGGAGCAGGCATTTTTTTGAGAACAACTTTTCAGTATAAATTTTGAGGTAGAAGCTTTACGAAATTCTGAGAGAATGTGTGTGTGTGTGTGTGTGTGTGTGTGTGTGTGTGTGTGTGTGTGTGTGTGAGAGAGAGAGAGAGAGAGAGAGAAGAGAGAGAGAGAGAGTGTGTGTGTGTGTGTGTGTGTGTGTGTGTGTGTGTGTGTGTGTGTGTGTGTGTGCCTGCGTGCGAGCAAGCGAGAGTGTATGTGTGTGTGTGTGTGTGTGTGTGTGTGTGTGTGTGTGTGTGTGTGTGTGAGAGAGAGAGAGAGAGAGAGAGAGAGAGAGAGAGAGAGAGAGAGAGAGAGAGAGAGAGAGAGAGAGTATGAGTGCGTGTGCGGCTCAAAAAGGTCTCACCGCCTGCGGACTAGTCCACATACACTACAGTACATCCGCTAAGTTTCAAGACCACACTGCACATGATTTCAAGCTGAACGATAAACTAATTCATGACTTAGATGAGAGAATTTAAGAAGAGAGTGTCTTGGGGCTACGACTCAGCAGACGTCCGACCTACGCATCAGTGCAGCACGCTGGTCAGACTTTGAATACCTGCTTCATATCTGGCTGTGTTACTCTGCGTGGACCTTCTCCACGAACGAAAGTCTGGGTCACAGACCTCCTTTAGTGAAGACACTAGGATCACCCCAGGCCCGTGAGGAGTTACGCCAAGCGGGTCAATGTGTTCAAGAAAGGGAAGTGTGACGATCTCTCTTACCTTGATGATGTGGTCTTCAGGGGCCAGAAGGTTCCAGACGCAGCGATGTCTTGCAGGATAGTCGTTGGGGTAGTTGGTGCTGGTGATGACGCCGAAAGGTCTGGTCAAATTATTCCCGCATTCTGCATAGACATTCCAGAAATGTGAATGACGCACGAATCAGAAACAATGAAAGTTAAAGGATATCAAATTTTTTTAAAAATACAGAAAATAATGACAGGCCTTACGATAAGAAAAGTTTTTTACGTCTCTGATCTTAAGACCATTCTCTCGTAAAAAAAAAAAAAAAAAAAAAAGCTCGAAAAAAGA